>KL647303.1:554941-610214 GCA_000727475.1 Sarcocystis neurona | reverse complement strand
TATATCTGTGTATATATATATATATATATATATATATATGTGGTTGGAGTGTCGGATGTGCGTCCCGACGAAGATGCGTAAGTATGGACGTATACATATATATATGTGTAGAAGCGCATACGTGGATCGCAACAGCGGATCCGAAAGCGTGGGCACAGGTGTGGTTGGTCGTAAACATTTGCTCATATATATACATATACGGGGGACTGTTCTGAGTATCTATGCGTGGGGCGTCGGAATTTAAGTGTGTATACACGTCCTTGTGTATATGGAAGGTTATTCGGATGCTGCTGCGGCGGACGCATCTGTCCCCGTAGTTGTGTAGAACCGCCCAGCTACATCGGCAATTCTAAGGACTACTCTATCCAACATATATATATGTAATTGTACGCATATATACGTGTGCACGCTTAGGTGTACACTAGATTTTAAATGACAATATATAGGAGCTCTGAGTACTTCTGTATGTCCCCCTATATCTCGTACATTTATCTGTAAAAGGATATATATATAGTATACGTGTTGGGTGCACTTGTGTGGTCGATATGTGTAGAGCGAAGCAGGTATCCCTATATATCTCTCTCTCTGTATATACATATATATATGCATGCATGTGGATGACATATACATGTATACGTATGACGGCACTATATATACATCTATGCCTGAAGGCAGTTTGACGGGGCTTTCTTCTCAACCAGCAGCCTTTCGTGTACATCCGAATTTTCGAACAGGTGGCACGTGTGCACGATGGCCAGCAGTCCACCTTCTTGTGGCAAAACTGCACTTGTACTAATACCTCACTACCTCGACCTCTTCGTCTACGTCTGCGTAAGATGCCTGACATATACGAAGTTATCTTTGACATATATATATATATATGTATGGGCAGATGTGTATATGCCGACGAGTACGTGTGTGTGTGTGTGTGCTTCTCTTTTGGATAGTTACGTGTGTATGTGTGTGTGTGTGGGAGTGTGTTGGTGCACATGCGAACACGTGCCTTTGCTGCGGAAATATCTCTGGGCAGCAGCACGTCACTGGGCGGGCGTGTTGTACGTCTGTGGTCGCAGGATGTGTATAGGAGGTGGAGAGACTTACACGCCCGGGCACTTGTGGACGCGTGTATGTATTTTCTGTACATTTGGTAACGGACATATACTTATAAGAGGTTCAATACAAACAGCAGAGAACACTCATATCCACGAATATAGATACATCTCTACAATATATACATATATATGTGTGCATATGCGTATGTGTATACATATCTACGTGGAGGTTTATGTAGACATGTATATATATATATATATATACGTATGTGTTTGTGTGTATATATCTGTGTATGCGTGTCGGTGTAGTTAAATATGTATATGTGTGTATTTCCTGTACAGTGTGTTGCCATAATAGCACTTGGCGCACTGGCGTGCATGCGTTCTTGTTGTTCGCAGCTGATGGAGTGGTGGAGGGCGCAGGGCGAGGAGACGCTTCAGCGCGAAGACCTGCGCTTCAGAGAGCAAAATCCTTGCTGCAGCTGTTTAACTTCCTTCGGTAAGACTCTGCGTGTAATTTCTCGTATATGCACTTCCGTAGTATTCCTCTCACGTCGCAATACTTGTAGTTTTACATACAAATATCTGTGCATCCTTGTATACCTACATGTATATACATGGATGCATATATACACATATATATTTCACATACAAATATATATATATATATATCTTCACCTATCAGTTTACACGTATATATATATATATATATATTCTCATGTAATACGTATATGTTTCTACATGTGTGTATATATATCAGGTACGCGTACAAAAGGGCTCGTGTAAATTGCTGTAGGTGTTGAAGCCGCTGCAGACAACAGAGCTCTGGCTGCAGGTGACCGAGCCTCCTGGGCAGATATGCGCGTGTCTATATATATATGTACGTGCGTTCAGGCTTGTATAGATTATATATATGTTCTTGTGTGTGGCGAGGAATGGATGCACGCCTCTTCAGGTACACCTGTGTACGCACATAGGTGTGTGGGGCTCGATTTGTGCGTAGTATCATTGTTTGTATGCTCATGTGTGTATCTGTATATACATATATATGTGTATACGTAGAGGTGCACGTATCTGTACGTGAATGTACATGTATATATGTATATATGTGTATATGTACATGTATACGCGTATATGTGTGTATATGTACAAATGTATATGTATGTATATGTATATCTATATGTGTATATGTATACATGTATATACGTATATGTGTATGCAAGTATATGCATATATGTATATATGCATACGTATAAATACATATATATGTGTGTATGTGTAATACTTTTGCGCGCATACGTATATATATTTATGTATGTGTGTGTGTGTATATACAATATGTATATTGTATATATGCGCAGCGCTATGTGCCTATATATCTACATGGGCATCTGCGTGATACATGCATATATATATATACATATGTCTTTATTTTTGAACTTCTGTGTCTGTGCAGGACATTGTGCGGGGTAGTTTAAGCGAGTCTGCAGCTCTCTCTGTATCTCTCTCTCTCTCTGTCTCTACGTGTGATACGTCCATGTCTGTAAATGTACGGATATTATAGTGAGGACGCCGGCTGAAGAGCGAAATGTTCGTGTCTTCCTGCTTCTGCGCATGCACACACAGACACACATATGTCTACACGTACACAGATGTGCGTATATAACGTTCTTGACGCGCCACTGCTTCTTCTTTGTGGACCAGCTGCAGCCCCGCTGCTGCAGCTTTGTCTTGATCTGCGGCTGTTTCAGTCCCACTGCTCCCGGGGATTCTGCCGTGGTGCTGCCTGCTGCTGCTTCTGCTTCTTCCCGTGCGGGGGCTGACTCATGCCGGTGCTTCCCCCCGACGCCTAGCGCAGCTGCCGCTGCTGCTGCCTCGGGGACTGCTGCTGCTGGGGTAGGCCTGCGTACGAGGAGTGTGTGTTGGGGCTGTGTGTGAGCAGCCCCACTGCCGCTGCGCTGGCGACAGCTGTGCTGCAGTACGGAACGCTGCGTTGCTGCAGCTCTGCCTCATCCTCTATATACGTGGATGGATCTGGGCGGACGTTTGTATATATTTGTTTGCACACGTACAAATGTCTGTCTATCGCCCCCCCCTGTGTGGTGGGTCGAGTAGTGCGCGTCAGTTCTGTACACACACAAAGACAGAGAGACACGCACACATGTGTGTTTCTCTGGTGAGTCCGTATACTATCACGCATGTCCGTATATATACATATATATATATATATGTATATGTGTGTGTAGCTGTGTGTGGGTGTATATGACGTATTCTCGCAGCGTCTCAGCGCATGCGCGTGTCTGTGTCTCTTGAGGCATGCACAGGCAATCAGACTTGCATTTCCCCGTTGCCCTGGATATGTGTGTGGGGTGGTGTCAGTATGTGAGCACTTCGTTGTGTGTATGTCTGCGTAACATATATGGGCCAGGGGTAGACGTCTTCCTGCGGCTGCCTGCCTGCACAGAGGCCACTCCGCCTTGGCACGCGTAGTCGTATATATATGTACGTGTGTGTGTGTGCATGCGCGTGTACAGCTTCAACGCGCGTGTCCCTGTTTCTTCGCACGTGTTATCCCAGCTGTTAACACTTGTGCACAAAAGTGTGTACATAATATACACACATATCTGTGCTATGTCTGTATCCATACACATATATACACACATATGTGTATGCATGTATGTGTAGACAGGGCCCCTACGTGCGCATACCCTTGTACGGTGCTTCGCCGCCGTACACGTACATATACGTGTATATATCTGCATGTGTCCTGGCAAAGACACGTATGTAGAATTACTGAGTGACGAGGTATATATACAAATGTACACATGTACATATGTGTGTATGTGTGGATCTAGACGGAACGGGGTCCACGCGTGCTGGCTCGCGATATGTCTGTATGTTACGTGTTACCTAGGCTGCGTAGACGCATGTACAGGTGCATACGTGGTGTACGTCTCTGCAGGCTCCTTCATGGTGCTTTACGGCATTGCGCCGGAACAAGCCCAGTCGCTGCTGCTGACGGTCTGCCGGACGTGCCAGCTCGACGAAGACTTTGCTGCTCGGCTGGTCGAAGGCATGCACCAACTTGCTGCGACGCCCCCTTCCCCTGCAGCTGCTGCTGCCGCTCCTGGAAGAAGCGGCTGCAGCGCAGAGAGCAGCAGCCAGAATGGCCGGCGCCAGCGCAGGTCTTCCAGTCCACTGCAGCAGCAGCAGCAGCAACCCGAATAGCAGCAGCAGCACGAATAGCAGCAGCAGAAGCAGCAGCAGCGGACGCGTGTGTGTGTGTGTGTGGCTCCACTAACGAAACAACACTGGCAGGGGAGACTCCCGCCGGAGCGTAGACCCCCAGGAGCTGGTTGGGCAGCAGCAGCAGCAGTGGGAGCGCCTAGCAGTGTAGAAGCACACGTGCATAAGCTGCAGTTCTCGGGACTGAGAACGTAGCGCGACAAACTCCAGCTAGCACGGGGTACGCGCGGCAACAGCAGCAGCAGCGGCAGCGTCACTCAGAACAACAGAGGCCCCTGCTACGGTAGGAGTGACGTCTGTGGAGCAGATTCGGCAAGCCTGCGCGTGAGCTGCAGAAGCAGCAGCAGCGACACGAAAGGGCGGTCTAGCAACGTCAGCAGCAGGAGGCTCCTCGCGCAGCACATGCAACGGGGAGATCATACAGCAGCAGCAGGACTTGCAGAAGCAGCGGCACCTACAGCAGCACGAGCAAGAGATGGAGCAGCAGCGTTGAAAGTAGCAGCGGCAGCAGAACAAAAAGCACGCCTACGTAGCAGCAGAGGATGACCTCGTCACCCGTCGCAGCAGTGGCGCATTGCAGTGGCGCAGTGCAGTGTCGCAGCGCAGCACCATCAGCAGCCGCTGCAGCACACACTACGGCCTCGGCAGTCTACGAGAGGTAGAGAGTCCTTTGGCACATACGCACAGTAGAATCAAAAGTGACTCGCGCATGCAGCGGGAGCACCTGCTGCGGCACTGATACATTGCTCGGTTTGTTGCACTGCCTCCGTTACCGTTGCGGCAGCAGAAGCAGCAGAAACGGAACCTGTCTCTTCTGTGCAATAACCTGCTGAAAGAGGCGCGTCTGTCCCTCTTCGCCGGACTACCAGTCTGAGGGCACGGTCACATGTACGTGCGGTTGTATGCGTATATATATATATATATATATATGTATATATGTGCGTAGATACGTACATTTGTTTACGCGCCGTACCAAATGTGTGTGCGTGTACGGTTGTATGTATATATATACATATATATATATATATGTATATATATGCGGAGATGCATATATTTTCACATACCTTATACGTGTATGTCCGTATGATTCTACGTGTCTATATGTATATATATTTCTACATACACACATAGGTGTGTATGTGTGGAAATACGTGTGTATGTCTGTGGACTTGTAAACTTGACACCTCTGCGTTTTCTGCGCAGAGGCACTCGTGGAGCTATCGGTGTGCGCTGTAGGTGCTGCTGTGGTAATGAACTATCTTTTTTATTGCTGGAGACTATTGGCTGTAAGCATCGCCACGTTGCAGCAGTTGTTCCTTTCTAGCACCAGGTGGACGGCCACTAGCGGACTCACGAGTTCGCTTTAGACGCATGTGCTCCCACGCGTGTTTCCTTTCATTGACTTATTCGCAACTGCCTCGCGACCCTTCCTTTAACGACAGCGGGTTCGACAGGCCGACAGAAAAACACGGAGATGATAGACTGCCCAAGAAGAGCGCTTCTTACGTTGTCTGAGTACACATATTGCCCTCAAGCGCCGCCGCTGAGCCCGGCAATAAAGTGTTGCTTCTCTCAAGAGCTGGTGGCTGCTGTCTCCTATAACGTTCCGCACAAACTCTTTACGCTAGTCGTTTGCACGGCGAGCTCTTCTTCCTGTTCGTCGTCTAGCTACCGTTGCCGCTTGTCTCGTGTCTCTTCCCTTCGACTGCGTAGGGCGTTCGTACGTTCTTGCTGAGCTCTATACCTCCTACATCCATTGCTTTTTCTGTCACCGGTTCTTTTCTCCCTTCCCTTCTCCCTTCTGTCACTGGCTCCTTACCTCGCCGAATTCGATTTTTGTCCGACCTTTTCCATTGCCGTTACACTGTCCTCCTCCAGCCATCGGTAGTTTGTTGCTTAGTTTCTCAGATGCGCCGTCGACGTGCTCAGCACTGCGTCTCTCCTTGCCTCCTCTCACTTCTCTCGCGATCCTTTCTGCTGTCTTCTTTCGGTTGGTCCCGTCTCACTCTTCTGTCGTGTTTCCGCCTTCCGCTTTCTGTGTCTGGCCGTAATGAAGGGCTCTTCTCTAATCGTATACTCTCTTCGCCTATCTTTCTCGCAGTCCTTCGTATTTTGTCTCCACATTTGACTCTTTTCAAGTACTTCTGTAACCTTCCTGTAACTCCAGCCTTGTACGACTTTAGAAGCGCCGTCACCTTTGTGATTTATCGTGTAACAGCCTCTGCTGCTGTCTTGTGCCAAGTTGCCGCTTCTTGTCTTTCCCGCTACCCCTGCGCTCCCCGCACTGTTGACGCCCATAAACGAAGGGTGATACAAAGGGATAAAGCGACTTACGGAGGGGAGACAATTTTTGCGTGATGAAAAAACGCACTTCGAGCTCCACACTTCACAGCCAGTCGGCAAACTAGCAGGGTTTTGCACCGAGACATCTGCCACCCCTCGAAGCAGGTAGCTTCATACACAGGTGACTTTTGGTGGTACTGCAGCTGGTTCTCCTGGAGTAGGAACTCCTTCCAGAGGCGACTCGCTGCTGCTCTCTTCTGCGCAGCAGGAACCTCCGTACAGGAAATGTTTGCTGCGGCGGCGGCTTTCTCTGCAGTTCCACAGTGTCGTTCACGCGTACGTAACATGACCCACAATCTCAGTTCCGTATATATACGGGTGCACCAACAGAAAGGCGGAACCTAAAACCATTTGCCGGAAGTGCTCCACTTGTAAAAACAGCATCTTTTCTTGTTTGCCGTGCAGGCGGGTGGAGTGCCCTTGCACGGGAAATCTAGCGAATTGTAATTTGCGTAGTCTCTGTTCTTGCTACTGTAATGTCTCTTTTATAGGTGATACCAGTCGGGATACTCCTGCGTTACAGCTCACAAGCAGTGGGGAACTGGCGTAGCTGGCTGCAAAAGTAATGCCTGCTGCTGCAGCAGGTGCTCGTGCCGCGTGCTGGTCGAAATAATCAGATACACTCTGTTTCGCACTGGAGTGCACCGAAGGGAACGCAGCTATAGATGCCCGCCACAACACACGACCAGTACCATGCTGCCCACTGCATTTGGAAGAGTGTGTACCGATACACGCGTACACTTCAAGAAAACCCAGCAACACGCATACCCTGAGAAACGGATAGAGAAGAGCGATAGGCGGTCCCGCTTTCTTTCAGGGAGTACAGAAGCAAATTGCGCGAGCCCTTTTCAACAGGGAACACGCAGAGTTGCACGAGCAATGTGGTCTGCCTTTATCAGGTAGAAGGGCGCTGCAGATTGCGGGAAGGTGCGTAAGTACATCAGTTAAGCCATGCACTATGCAGCAAACAACAGAAAGTTTACAGATGAGGAGGAGTTGAAAAATGCTATTGACAGGCATCCAGAGTAATTACATGGCGAGTTCCGCAAAGCGTCAGATTCTTACAAAGCTGTCACGCGTTAAGACGTAGAAACAGGAAGTCTCAGGAAGCGCAACGAAAACTAAGGAATACAACAGAATTCGAGTAACAGATGGAAAAGTCAGGTTGGCACCAAGCAAATATTGAACACGTATTTTCACGTCAGTACAAAGGGACAGACGCTCACGTGATGTTAAAACCGATCCGCAGCTTCGCACACCGGAAAGAGGGTCGCAGGCGCTCCAGAAAAGTAATACTTTCATGTAGTGCACGGCTGGGTGCACAGGGAGGATCACCGGGCTTAAAAGTGCACTGAGGGGAAAACACAGCGTTTCTCCGTGCGGACATCAGATCGAAGTCCTCAATACAGGGAAGGCGAAATTGGGTTCCAGGAGAGCGACCTCCTGAAGGGAGGACATGCCATGCACACGCTTGGAACAGGTAACTGCACGCTCATGTTTCTTCGCATATTGAACCACCCAACTCCCGCAGCAGCCGGTGAAAGCCTTCCCGTAGTCTGTATCTTTCCATCGTAGGACGTACTAGGGTTTCACATCAGCTGCAGCTGTAGACAAACAAGGCGGCAAGTGCACGCTGCATAGCGACCTGCAATAGTAGAACTGCACGATCCTTCCTCTACTTTCGGTCACGACGATATTCGTGTATGACGCAGTCTGTCTGTGTCACGTGTATAACACAATTGTGAAGGAGAAGAGGAAGAGTGGCGCAGTCACGATAAATAAAGACTGTCACAAACGCAGCAGTTGAAACAATCGAGGAAAAGCCGCGCACAGGTCAACGTGCTTTACTCCCCAGTCCTCACCCCCACCCCCTGACGTTGAACGAGGGACCCACAAGAAGCCTTATGTATGTAGGTACTTTACATTTAAGGCAAGCTTGTGCCTGAAAACAGGCATTTGAACCGAGCTGCCTGAAGACGTACCTCCGGTACCAACGCCTGTCTAACAGGTAAAGTAGGTCAACATACACATGTACGTACATGTGTATCTCTTGTGATAGTGGTATTCAGGGTAGCATACACCTGAGTACCATGTGTACCAGCACATGTCTAAGAGGTGACGTAGGTTAATATACACACGTACGTATATGGGTATCTCTTGTGGTAGTGGTACTCAGGGTAGCATACACCTTTGCTTATATGTGTGTATCATGTGATGGCGGCACATAATTCAGTATACACCTCTGCCTTTGCCAGTACTGCATATCAAATGATAGTGGTACGTAGAAAAGGATACACCGCTGCTTATATATATATATATAAGCGGTACGTAGCGCAGTCACATTTTCGCTTAAGTGTATCGATCTAGTGAGGGGGGTACGTAGCTTAGTGTACACCGCTGCGCACGAGGGAATATCTAATGATAGTGCTGGTAGTCTGGTTACCGGTGTAAAGTAAAACCACTGTGCTTACATGTATATATCTTGTGAAAATGATACGTGTGCCTACACACATATATCTAGTGATAGTGGCAAGGCGGAGAAAAATGGTTACAGATGCATATACGTGGAAATTTGGCTTCGTTTAGAGACTGCTGGTACAAAAAGAGTCCATCCTTGGCATGTCCGAAGCTGACGCTATTCGAAGGTGAACCTACGACAGGAGGGTGCTGTTGTAGAAGGGTACACACGTATACGTAAATATATGTGAATGTCCTCCGCAGTGAAATCGCAGTCACCACCGCAACTCATACTGATAGACGCAGAGGGCTTCCTCGCATGTCAAACTGATACATGCAGGGGGCTTCCTTTGTTTCGCCGAAGGAAAGGCAGTGACGAAGGTGAAGTGCTAACATACGTAGGCAGTGATAGAACGACGGGCAACCATGTGCGTTCATCTATCCGTGTATGCACACCTCTAGGTGTACGGAGGATTTTTATCCACATGCGTACACATCCACGCCTTTCTTCTCTACAGGCCTCTGAGCATACACATGTCTGGGTGTCCACGTGTAATCGATTCACTTATATGTGTGCGCACGTCCTCAGTGCTCTAATAACTATAATAGGCACACGCACTTTTCTCGCGGTAGTAGAATTGTGCGCTTGACGACATATGTATATACACATACATATACATAGATATATATATGAATACATACGCGTCAGCCGTGAGGCGGACTATAGCCATTGAAATACACTTCTGCACCATAGTGTGCATACGCGCGTGTATGCGTGTACTTGTGTACATATCCGCATGTTGATGGGCAACACATGCAAGCGTGCGCACTCGCAAAAAAATAGCAATGGTACGCAAAAACTTTCACCCTTGAAGATACATGCATCAGTTCAGCCGTACGAGGTACTCAGTGCGCGCGCGCCTGTGGGTGTGTACAAACGTATACACACAACCCAGACCATCCTCTATCTGCGAAATGTTTTTATACGCCTATAAACACTGGAATGACCACAGATCTCACCACGTGTGTGCATAAGCACACATATACTTACCCGTCCCCGTAGAGGCAGTCTACGTAGGCACTTACCGCTTTACATAGAGACATTTTTCTGCTCACGATATTTCCACGCTTTTGTACTGGGAGTTTGGTATATGCATGTATATAGGCGTACCGGTGGACACGGACATACGCTGACGGCTTCGCGCTGGTGACCGACGCATGTGGTTACATGCGCCTGGAAGAAAGAGATTCTCTCTTGCATCTATCTGGTCCCCTAGATGTGATTCCATACACATATAAATACTTCTTCTTCGACATCCACATGTTTGTGTATGGTTGCGTGTGTGTAAAGGTTTGTGGCATCCATTTATATGTCTATGTTGCACAAACGTGTGTTTTGTGGTTGTGTTTTGACTGTATGTAGATGAAACCTTTTTGTTGCGGAGAACAGCGTGTTGTGTGCTGACGTCACTAGGGAAACGCACACCTTCGCAATTAGGGGTGGACCACCAGTGCCAGCAGCACGAGCGCTTTGATCGTAGCAGTACGGTAGTAAGACCGAACAGCAAGCGCGTGTACGAGACAAGCAGCACTACCAGCTGTGGGGACACCGACCGGCAAGCACCCGTAGGACGAGCAGCTGCAGGAAGGTGTTGCTGCAGCCTCTGTAGCTTGCACGTCCCCAGAAAGCAGCAGGATCATCCCCGGCAGCAAACACCCTTCGCACACCAGCAGCAAATCAAGCAATGAACTGGAGGAGCAACAGCCGTTGCAGCGCCGGCAGCTGCCTCGCCAGGAGCGTCACCAGCAGCGTCGGCTGCAGCAAGAGCGTCAGTAGAACAGGTTCACCGGCGGCGTTGACAGATATGTGATGCATGGGGGCAGTCGTACCCGGAGCAACAGCAGCAGCAGCAGCATCGGCAGCACTAGCGGCGGTGTCGGCAGCGGTAGCGGTACCCGGCGACACGGCGCCGTTAGCAGCAATGTCAGCACAGGTAGGAGAGGGAACGCCAGCATCGGCAGCGTGCGATCTTCCACGGATCTGCTCTGCCGTCTAGTTTACCACAAAGAGTGCGATCTACGTGTGTTGTTCTGGTGGAAGACGGTACCAACCCTGCGCTGCCGGGCCCTGGCGACAAGCCGACAAAGTCCCTCTATCTTCGTCTGCCAGCATGCACATGCAGAGAGCCACGTGGTGACGCACACTCTTGCACGGTCCTTCCTTATTCCGTTTTGAGAGAAGAGCCGAAAGTGGAATTCTTTATGGAGGAGGGAAAAGCCGTCGGAGGTCTTCCTCAGGTGTCGCTTCTTCACTGGTGCGCGCGCATGTGGTGACCTGTTTCTATCTGTTCAACCCGCTGCCGTGTGTCCGTCCTTGCTCTTTTTGAACGTTACAGCTTGTTTAAAAGCGGAAGATGCCCATGTACGTCTTGATTGAGCAAATCTCTGCGACTTGTGAGGGGTTTGAGTCTGGGGCGCCTTGAGAGCCGAAGACGAGGGAGTGGTACACGGCGAGCGAAGAATGTGTCTGCTAGAAAAGGTCTGCGTTTGTACAAGCCGAGACATGCCGGTGATTCGTAGAGAAGAATGCTTTTTGCGGGAGAAAACACCTCTCTGATGCGCCTCTCTGAAGGCCAGTGTTCGCCTCAGATCAAGCGGCAAAACGTTTTCCTGTCCGCAGCAGTGCCAGAAGTCGCTCTCCCGTACACTAGTGACGCACCTTTTTTTCCGCATCATTCAAACAGAAGTCGGTGCCGGATGCTCCTGGGGTCCTCGCGGGTCTTTCTTTCTCCCCATCCCAGAGAGAGAAGGAGATCTGCACAAAGGTGAAGAAGCTACAGGCAGAGGTGGGAGGGCACGTATGTATCTATTTTGCGTATCGTTGAGGACGTGTGCGTGCTGCCGCGCCCCGTGTGCGTGCTGCCGCGCCCCGTTTGCATGGGGGATGCTCGAGCTGAAGTAGATAATACAGACACCACAAATTTGTTCGCTTTCTTCTCAGAAACGGAAAGGACGGGGGTGAGCGAGGCTGCTTCTCTGGTCCTCCTTCAGGAAGTGCAGAACAAGGCAGAAAAACGCAGACGCGCAGGACCACCACCACCACCCTGGCACACACCCTCCGTCCCCCTCCACAAAAAAGAAGACGCGACACCCGGAATAAAGATGCTAAGAGAGAGAAGTGCGACGAAAGACAGGCTTTTCTTTCTATGTGCATGCGTCGGAAGTGAGCACGGAAACAATGCTTCGGCCTCCGGCGCAGGTGCGCAAAAGGCTGCAGCAGCAGCTCTCGCCGTCGCCGCAGCAAAAAACAGACAGAAGGAAGGCTCACGCAAGTCGTGCGGTGGTAACGAAGAAGCGACGTGCAAAGAATTTCTCCAGCCTCTGTACTGAGGAAGCCACCCAGGGGCACGCAGCCGTGGAAAGTCACCTCTCGCGTCCTCGTAAGAAACACAGAACGAGCGACGCAACATATGATGGGGACGCAGGCAGAAGTGGCACCCCCGCCGTCTTTTCCACGCAGAAGAGAGAAGGAAAGGAGACGAGAAGAGAGTCGCTCGACGGGGCAGCTGCGGCGCTGCAGAAGCACCTCGAGGCCCTCGGCAGGAGGGACATCGCTAGCAGCAGCAGCACCAGCAGCAGCGGGGAGATACGACAGATGGCAGCGCAGCAGCACCAGCGCCTCGTCCTTCACACGAAGAAAAAGGAAACGCAGCAGCAGCAGGGGCACCTGTCTCTGAAGCTGGAGCGGCAGCAGCAACGGCCGCAACACCAGCAGGAGCAGCAACACATGCGGCCGAGGCAGCAGCAACCTGACCAGAAGCAGCCGCAACAGCCGTACGCGCAAGTGCCGCGGCGCCATTTTCAGCAGCAGCGGCAGCAGCAGGCGTGCAAGACGCAGCAGCGACGGTCTGAGCAGCACCCGCACCAGCCCTCCACGCAGCAGCAGCAGCGGGTGGAGCTTCGTGTGCTTCAGCGCCCGCAGTCTGAGACGCAGCAACGCAAGAAGAAGCGTCACAGGTCAGAGAGAAAGAAGTCGAAGCCGCAGCAGGCGGCTGCTGAGAAGCAGCAGCACGAGCAGCAGGAGCAGAAGAAGCAGAAGTTTCAGCAGGAGCACCCGGGTCTGGGGAAGCTGCAGCAGCAGCCGCAGAGTGTCCAGCAATCTCTGGGGTGGGGGGAGAGCGGGGGGAAGCAAGGAGGAGGAGGAGGACGGGCAGCAGCACTGCCGGCCACTGGTTCTGCTGCTGCGCTTGCGCCCCCTGCGCTGCAGCAGCAAAAGAAAAAACACCGGCGGCGGGCGGGAGAAGGAGGAGGAAGGGGTGCGGCAGTCGCAGGGGACCGTCAGCAGCAACAGCAGCAACCCGGAGCGACTGTTGCGTCCACAGGCCTGTTAAAAAAGAAGAAACACGAGCAGCAGCCGCAGCAGGTGGAGAAGGCGGTTCTTCTGGGTGAAGCGAGGAATAGCTACCGACGGAAGGATCTGCTGCAACGGCTGCAGCAGCGGTTAAAAGGAAGCCGCTTCCGCACTCTCAACGAGCAGCTGTATACAACCACGGGACAAGACGCTCTCGCCGTTTTCCAACAAAATCCCAGTCTATTCAAAGTTGTAGGTCGATATGTACATATGTACATGCATGTATGTATATACATACATTTCTTCAAATTCATATGGATGAGGTGCCATGCATGCGTATTTGTATGTGTGGCTAAGTGTGTGTGTCTGCAAATATACGCACACAGCATATATATATAGTATGCATGTGTAGGGAGGGCTACGCTGGATCTACCGTCACACACACACATATATACATCCACATATATGCATATACATATATATCATGGGTATGCGCTTGCTGCCGACTGTAGATAGAGAAAATGTACGTAGATATTAATAGCAGTAAAACGCGTAGACGATCTCGAGGGTTGCTCTTCTGTATATCACTCCGTCTACGCATATAGAAGTAGATCTACACTTATGCATATATACATATTGTAGCACTTCCAGACGAATGCTATGCGTAGGAAATGTGTGGTTGAAAAGGCGATGCGCTTCTCCGGGTGGTTCTGTGCGTCCCACAGCTGACTGTTGAAGACACCTCTTCACCATCGCATATATCTGTAGCTGCTTGTATATCTATACATCTGTCTACATATATCTACACACATATATATATATATATTTCTCTCCCTCTGTGTATATATATATGTATAGGTTGATTGCTTGTATGCGTTTCTAAATACACGGAGGACACATATATGTCGATGATGTTTTTGTGTGTATTATAAGGGTGTGCAGGGCACGTCCCTTGCAGTGTCCCGGCCCCTTCCTGTGTCTCTGTGTATGTCTCCGTCTCTGCTGCTCTCCCCCGGCGCCAATAAATGGGAAGTCCGGAGAGACTGCAGGAACACTGCCGAGCTGCGGAAAGGCACTTTTTGGGACTGCTGTCTCACGTGCGACGAAGCTCAGATCGTTTTTCCTCTACACACACACACACACAATAGAAGCACCCATACGGATCCAGTAGTACTACACATACACACACATATACATGTATATATGTATATACGTACATACGTGTTATGCGTAAAATACATGTGTGATGTATATGTATATATATGTCGCATATATGTATATACATATACACGTAAAATATATGTATGTGTGTGAATATGTATATATATATGTATATATATGTATATGTATAATATGGGTATGTGTATGCGTGTATGCTTGTATGTATATTTGTCTGAATTTGTCGTGCATCATGTGTCGTCGATTCTGGTGCTGTTGTCGATGCATCTGCAAAAAATGTTGTGGATGCGGGTGCCCGTGTTTCTCCTTGAGCTGCTGATGTTGTGTCTGCTGCTGCCTCTCTGTTGGCTGCTGCTGTTGCTGCTCCTTTCGCTATCAGTATCACGAAGGTTATCGACAGCAGGTGGAGCAGTGGCCGCTCAATCCTCTGACGCTAATAAAAGAATGGGTGAAGACCCTCCCGCCTAAATGCGTGTACGTCTCTAGCTGCCGCGAGTCTCAGCAGTAGCAGCCGCAGCAGCTGCCACATCAGCAGGAGTAGCACCGACAGCAGGGGTGGGTCGGAAGCAGCAGCAGCGGCGTGGGCACGGCAGGACGACTGGCAGGCCCTGAAGAAGCAGCGGCAGCCGCGACATGTCCCCAACAACAGCAGCAGCGGGGGGAGCACCAGCAGTGCGCGCGTCTGCAGCAACTGCTGCAGCAGGACACAAGGAAGTAGCTTCCTAATGCAGCGGTAGCGCAGCCCACTTTCCGCCTGACC
The DNA here is from genome assembly GCA_000727475.1 of Sarcocystis neurona. NCBI lineage: Eukaryota > Apicomplexa > Conoidasida > Eucoccidiorida > Sarcocystidae > Sarcocystis > Sarcocystis neurona. Next base: position 594,826 of record KL647303.1, on the reverse strand, counting down.
GACCCCTCGTTTACGTCGGTCTTCCCACTCTTCTGAATATCTGGCCTTCTGGTCCTGTTGGCTTCTCTTTGTCTCCGCGTCTATCTGCGTCTGTTCACATGCACTTGTCGAAGCTTCCATATTTGTCCGCGTGTCGCGTCGTACGCCTGGACGAATCCCCACACACACTTCTCTCTCCCTTCCGTCTGCTGCCCCCTTACATGCATGCGTGAGAAGCTGCGAAGGAGTTATCTGCATATATACGTATACATGTATATATCTATGAATGTGTTTCTTATATGTATTGCTGACGAAGCAGCTTTCCCCTCCGCTTGCGCCATCTCTCTGTGTTCCTCCCGCACAGCCCTGTGTGCCTATTTCTCCCGCTTTCGTCCAGCATATATATACGTCCGTCCACCTTCCAGTAGACGCACACGTACATATGTATATATATGCGTGCGTACACGTATACGTGTGTTTGTGCGGGCGTCGCTTCCGTTTCTGTGCTGTAGCTATTTCGCTGGCCACACGTCCACCACATGGGTTTGTATAGAAGTACTTTTTTTGCGCTGCAGAGAAGTCCGTGGGGAACTCCGTCGTATCACTCAATGCAGAGGTGCACTTGCCTCTCCCTCTTTTGTATCCACTTTTCTGGCCACAACACCGGCACACGTATACGAATGTGTGTATGTTCTGCGTATCTATGTGTAAACATGCATATATATATGTGTGTGGATGCAGATGTCTCTCTCCCTCTCTCTGTATTTATATTTGTGTATCTGTGTGGGTGTGGAAGTCTTTTTGCCGATCGCTGCTGCAGCGGGTGAACGCTGTTGTGACTGCTTGGGACAGGCACGTCCTTCAGCAGCAGCAGGATTGTGCGCCAGCAGCCGCGCAGCACGGGGTGGAACTCGCACTGCTGCCGCAGCAGTTGCTGCTGCAGGCTGGAGGGACCCCTACACGTGCGCGTCAGCTTTGTGATTCCCCCGCCCGTGGCGCTGTGGAAGGTGGCGCAGTGTTTGCGGGTGCTGCAGCCGCCCAGTAGTCTGCCGCAGCACGGCTTGCTGCACACCCGCCCAGAAGGGCCACGTCGCCGTCTTTCGGCCAGACCGAGTCCACGTGCTTGTTCACACGTGCGTGTACACATACGTGTGGAGCTGTTATTGGCAACAGCAGTAATAGACACATACACGTGCAGCCCGCGCGGGTTACATTTGTTGCGAAGGAGACCTCGGGGGATGGAGAGAACCTGCTGCTTTGTGTTTGTGTGTTGCTGGCCACCTGCAGCATTGGAGACTTCGGCTGCGGCGAAGCTGCCCTTGCGGGAGCGTTTCCCCACAGGTACCTGCTAATACAGCAGCAGGAGCAGCAGTCTGGGTGTGTGTGAGACGACCACGCAAGCAGAAGCAGCAGCAGCAGCGGCCTGGCATTTCTGCCGTCTCTGGGATAACCGCACCAGAGACGTCGTCCCCTCGCTGCTGCCGTCTCCCCAGCGACACCGCCTGTTTTCTCGCTGTCCAGCGCGGCACAACAGCCGCCGCATCCAATGCCCACACGCGTACACAGCAGCCACAGCCGACGGCAGCACTGCCCCCTGGCATGTTCGTCCTTTGTTGGCAGCAGCGCCAGCACGTGTAACACACAGCACGCTGAAATGCTGCTGCTTTTCTAGATATTTGTTGCAGCCCTTCTTCTTCTTTGCAGCAGCACGAGGGACAGCGTTGTAAAACAGCCGTGGAAACCGGTGCTGCTGCTGCTGCTGCATGTCTAGATCTTTACCGCATGACTGAGACAGCAGCAGGTGAGAACTACACCTGCGTACCTCTTCCCTCGAGGCTGCTGCGTCGTCGCACGTGCAGGCTGCCCGGTGGATCACTAATGGCGGTGACATATGTAAGATAGTGTGTGTCGAGGTTCACGTGTATTATACGCATACATGTGTAAATATGTAGAAACACCGGCGTCCTCTCTTTGGGGGAAATGCCGTACGCTGCGGAGCTTCCTCTACTTCCCGTGCGTCCTCATCGCTGCCGCCTCGCTGCTCCTGATAGACTGCCCTCTCCTGCTGTACTGGTGCCACTTGGAACTGCTGCTGATATGCAGCGGGCGGTGCACTGCACCCCGTTCTTTTTTTGTAGCGGCTGCGCCCGGGTGGATGCGCCTTATCTGCCGCCGCTGCGCTGGTGGTGGTGCGGCAGCTGCTGCCGCACGGCTGCCGCAGCTCCCGCGTGGGTGTTGCTGGCTTGCTGTTCCGACAAGGGGCGTGTTGCATCTGCTTCTGCGCTGCAGCAACCGCTGCAGGAATGCTGTGGCATCACAAATACTAAATTGCTTCTACTGCTGCTGGTGCTGTGCTTCTCCTGCTGATGCTGGTGCCGCTGCTGCGCAGGAAGATTTACTCCTACGACCTCGTGGCTGCAACTCCCGGCGTCATCGCATGCAACCTCGCCCACGTAAGGTGCTGCTGTTGTCACCGGTGCGAGTCCTCCTGCTGCAGGCAGCGTTTTCGACGCGTCGTTCGTTGTGTGCGCTGCAGCTTTCTGCTACTGTCTACCTTTTTGCTGGCGATGCGACGGCCAGCAGAGCCGCCGCTCTTGCCGCACCTCCACGAGTCTTGGCAGGGGCGGCGCTGCTGTCGCGGGTTGGGGCTGCTGCTGCACTTGCGGCGTGCGGCTCCCGCGTGCTGCTGCAAGTCTAGCGTTCAGAGTTTAGGATTGCTGCTGCTGCTGCTCCTCCGAACAGTTGCTTGCTGCTGCCCCTTTGATCTCTTGCCGCAGCTGCGACTTGCAATTCCTCTGCTGCAGCATCCCCCCTTCCGGCGACAGCTGTCTGCACCGTAGTCCTGCTGCTGCTGTTGCTACTTTCACCTGCTGCTCGTGCTGCTGCGACCTACGACTACTGCTGCTGCAGCGCGTAGAACAGGAGTGCGTCCGTGTCACACACACAGCAAGCGATGGAATGCAGCAACACTGCCGCTGTCCTGAGTTAGCGAAGGAGACACCGAGGACAGGCATGAAGCGGCCGCCCTGTCAACCCACAAGAGAAAGAATTGACCGTTCTCACTTCCGTATAAAAGGTGCATCAGATCTATATACACGGCGACGGTAGTCACCCGTGGGATGCGCCTCCTGTCCCGCGCGCCGTGCCAGCTACCCAGGGGAACAACGCATGCTACTTTCTGTCTTAAAAGAAAATGACAGCGTGAACGTCCCTGCAGGCGTGGTCTTCAAAGCGCGTATAAATTGACACGAAGACGGCCTTAGCCTCTACGCTGCTTCTGCTTGACGTGTTTTCTGCTACTGCTGCAGTCTGTTGTCGCCAGTGCAGCGCTCTGGCCTGCCTCCTGAGTTGTTTCGCTGCCACTCTACAGTATCTATATCTGTGTTTTTTACGAATACGTCCATGTGTCTGCACTTCTCGTTAGAATTCATCTGTGTGTAGCTCTACAATTCTACACATATACATATATATATATATATGCATGTATACAAACACATAGACATATATGTGTCGGGGTGTTACGTCCACTTGGTAGTGTCAGTATACATCGGCACATCCCTGTATTTATATATGTGTCCCCGCGCAGTTTTGTGGAAGAAACGGTTCCACGTTTGAATCGCTATGTGTGTACTACTTTGTCTCCGGTTTTCTGTGTTTTGCTGTCTCAACAAAAACATACGTAGACGGACGACTGAAGGGGACAGAAGTACACGTGCTGAAGCATATGTATCTACACCTGTATACATGTGTATAAATATATGTGTGTGTGTATCTCTGTATCTCTCTCTGTCTTTGTATGTGCGTGCGTGGGCGTTTCCCGGTGTGCCCAGTTGATATCGCTGTTTCTTGCTGCAGACAAATATAACTTCGTCCTGGTGTTTAGGTGGGCGGAGCTCGTCCGTTCACATGTATGCGTATATTATATATAAAGTATGTAGGACGTAAGCAGGTATGTACATATCTGACACCCGCAGTGTGTACGCGTATACGTTGTGCTGCAGGGTTCCTGCTGACACATATACATGAACACATGTATGTGTATATGGTGGTTATATACATATACGTGATATGCGCTATGCGTGTGCACATACGTAGTGCTGGAGAGTCTCTGCATGCGTGACAGATAACCCGTTGTTTGTAGGTCCTGCTGGATATCCCCTGCTTCTTTTTCGTCCCTCCTGCATGCAGACTTCCTTCACAGGAGTACTGTGGACGCAGTTGCTCTGCAGACTTGTGTCGCGGGGGTGGTATCCTCTCACACGTGTACGTCTATGCATGTATGTGTGAACTTGTCGTATACGGAGGTCGGTAGGAGACGTGTAAATGGAGGCGCATATGTATGCGTCTGCGCCTGTAGGTCCACACACGTGGACACATGTTTGTTGGCGCGCGTGCGTGCACAGAGAGTCCCACGTATATTTGTATTTAGACCTCTTCTCTACGCAGACGTCTGACGCGCTACACACGCGTAAAAGGGCGCACGCGCGCAGACGGTCTGTCTCTGTGTCGTCCTGTGTGTGTAAACTTCATAAATCTTCACCTCTGTAGACGTGCCTCTGTAGAGCATCTCTGCGCACAAAAAGTGTGCTGGTGGAACTGCGTCTGCGCGCCCAACGCGCGGAGGTTTTCCCCGTATTATCTGGACTTCAACAGGAATCGCTTTTCTTCGTCTCAGTAGACATTTGCGCCCGCCGTGTTATACGCGCTCGCTGATACGGACATATATGTGTACTTGTGTGGATAGTAGGTGTGTTGATCATCGTGAGTAGGGAAATCACCGCTGTCTTCTCGCTCTATATAGTTCAGTGAGAGACACACACACGTCTCCTTGCCCTGTCTACCTATGTTTGTACTTCTGTACGTGTGTATCTGCCTCTCTGTGTTACGTGGATGAGTCCGTCCCGCGTTGACATGTACTTGCAGCAATGTTCTATATATGTATATTTACGCGTCTCTTTTGTGGACGTGTACGCCTGCTGCGTAGATACCTGTGTGAAGATTAGTACCCCGTGGAAGTCGATTTCTTGACACAGAGTTTACACATGTGCACGAGGATGTATTGAAGCAAATCAATGGCTGCTGTTGAGTACATCACCTAGACTCCAGCAGTGGACTGCTGCTCGGTTGTTTGGGGGAGGCATGGGCAAGCGCGCGTCAAGAAGCAAACAACAGACGCAGTGATCTCTGTTGGCGCACCTGGTTGCACACACCTGCAGAAAAGTAGACACGGTCTTTTCTGTGGCGCCGGACCTCCTTCCACTGCGTACGTGTGGTTGATTCGAACATGACTCTGTATGCGTGTCTATTTGTCCACCACCTTCAGCGGTGCACATGTGACATATACGTACGTATACGCGTATATAAATATATATATGGACTTGCTGCCTGTGGCGATCTCTCTTCGTACGTCAGTCGCTACTACACTACACACATATATCTATCTACCGATCTGTCCATATATATATATATAGGAATACGGCATATACCTGCTGCCGTGCGTACCTATAAATGTGTACAAATTCAGACACGTGTGTGTGTTTAGCTGCTTGACGCCTACGTGTACACGTATTTGGCAAGTTTTTACGCGTTCCTGCGGCCTGTTGCGCCTGTCCTTGCTTCCTTCTCCCTGTCGGTCCTACGTATGTATCAGTAGGGTGTGGCTGGTTTGTATGTATCGTTTTGGGGATGCTTTCTGTAGGTCCCGTATTTCTACAGAGAATAAAAGGAAACGCAGGTGTGAAGCTACACGCATGCGAATGACTTTAGATGCATGTATGGGAGAGGAAGCGTGCGTGGTGCCTGCTGCGTGTGCAGCTGCCCGTAGATTCAGAGTTCTTCGATGTCGGGATTTTTTGTCTGAGTTTGATGGGCACCGACTGGCCTGCTTTCCTTCGTGAAGCGTATCGCGTCCTGAAGAGCGGGTAAGCTTTCTTTTTCTGCAGCAGCGTCACTGATGCTGCTCTTCTGTAGTACTGTTGATGCGGCAGCTGCCTCTCGGGTCTCTCCTGCTGGTGTCTCGCTTCCTTCTGGAACGCTGCTGGCATGCGGAGCGCAGCGGCCTTGTTGGCGTCTTTCAGGAACCGCCTGCGGTGCGGGACACCTCCAGCGGCTGCTTCTTTGTCCACGTCTCTCTTGTTGCTCCTCGTGCTGGTTTTGCTGCTGGACTGCTGTGGCTAGTGTTGTTGCCATCGCCGCGGCTATCACTGCCGCTACTCGTTTTGATGCTGCTGTTGCTACGCTTCGTCTTGGTGCTCTGCTAGTGATACGCTGCAGCTGCTAATACTTCTGCTACTGCCACTGCTGCTGCTACCAATGTTGCTACTCGTGCTGCTGCCGGTGCTGCTGATCCTACCGGTGCTGCTAATGGTAAGCTGCTGCAGGTAGTGCTGTTGCTGCCGCTACCGCTGCTGCTATCGCTGTTGGTGCTGATACCGCCACTGCTGCCTCGGCGACTGTTATATCTGCCGCTGCTTCTATTTCTGTTGTTCGTGCCTCGGCTGGCCTGTGACTCTTGCGTGTGCTTCTGCTGTTGCTGCTGCTGCTGGCGGGCGTAATACCAGAGGACGACTCAAAATAGCGGAAGTGGCGTCCCGCTTTGTCGACTGCGAGGCCTTCATGGAGGCAGTGGAAGCATTAGGATTTACTCGTGCTACTCCTGCCGTGGTGAGTGAACCGGCTGCTGCTTACTGCAGACCGTGCTGCTGCGATAGCCCAGCTACTGCTGCTGGTTGTATGTTTGCGGGTGCCATTGCTCTTGCTGCCGTCGCTACTGCGGCCGCTGTAGCTGTTGCTGTTGCTGCCAAACATCCTGCTGCTGCTGTTGCTTGAGGTTGGTGGCGCTCGCGTAAATGTTGGAGCTGGAGCGCCTTCAAGTACTGCTGCACCAGTCAATTCTGCGTCGCGTGTGCTGTTCTAACGGCCCAGCGAAACCACGTCTGGGTACCGGGGCGTCTATATGCGTTCCTTTACATGACACATTCGAGCGGCGCACTCCAGTATGTTTTCCCAATAGATACATATGAAATGGACGTCAATATACGCGGCAGAACAGGATACGTTTTACTATAAATACATGTGAAGTTGACCTCAGTACACGTGGGAGAACAACGTACTTTCGAAGTGCCCGCCAGGTTACGCGAAAAGCTACAGGTCTGCACGGTGGTGGCCAGGCAAGTGTAGACATGAGTGTATTTGCGTACACACTGAGACCTACGTGCGAGCATGCAGCCCTTGCTGCTGCTATGCGTTAGCTCCTATCCAAGGCTGACGATAAAAACAACAGGTGCCTCACTCGACACCGCAGCACTTAAGGAAGCAACAGGAGTGCAGCAGGAGGCTTTGTACAGGAAAGGAGGGCAGCGTCGCAGCAGCACACGAAACAAAGAAACGCACACAAGTGAAGAATACAGAACGGTGACGATTGCAGCGTGGACAGCAATTGATACGGCGTATGTACGTATACGTACATACGCATGTGTTTAGGAATACGTAAGGGAAAGGAACGGGGTGAAAGAGAGATGTGGCGACATAATTGAATACGAGACACACACACATGTTGAAGCACGTATATGCCTGTACGCGTATATTCTAAAATCACCTAGGAAGCTGCAACAACCACAAGCATCATTATTTCGATGCCGCCAGTACAAGGCACGCCTGCGCACGTGTGGCCCACTTGCCAGCTGCACACAGGCTCACACACAGCGCTGCAGCAGTGGCGGCAGGCGAGAGAGTTCAGGAGGTCCACCGGCAGTGGAGCAGGGGCAGATAATGTATGAGAACGCACCAGCAGGGGCCAAGCCTTGCAGCGATGTTCGTGCGGTTATATTTGCCAGGGCACGTGCCCAATCGTATGGGCAAAACGTTGTTTTGCGTATACACATACATACAACTTCCGTGTACCTTTGTTTATATGTATACGTATAGTCAAATTTATGTTCGCGGGGAGAGGGAACGCTGGTTCCTGTGAAGCCAGAGTGCTCAAGCACGCGTCGCACATTACAGTAAAGCTTACCTTCACGGCTGCACTTCTGCGTAATAAACACCGACAATCAACAGGTTCACCCGTATGCACGTTAGCCTACTCAGGAGACGGGTGAGCACAACGGCCAAGCGGTGATATGCTCGTACACGAGGCGCTGTGGATCACGGTAGAAACAGTGTATTTCGCCGCAGCAGCTGCTCGAGCCAGGCGCTGCATGCCTGGCCTCGTGATAAACCGGGAGACTCGTACTCCTTTCTCCGCTGCAACTGTTACTATTCCTGAAACGACGCAGCGGCCGGTGAATAAACAGAGAGACTGGATGTATTTCAAGCGCCGCAGCAGACGCAGCAGGTGGAGCCCCAGAGAACAGCCGCGAGAGATGTGCAACGGCGTTCCGCCGTGTAGGTCGAGTTTTCGCCGTTACATGATCCGGTAGCTTTGCAGCTGCCTAGACACGCTTGCAACGCTGTTTGGTTGATGACAAATGGAAATATGTAGTGGCGTGTCGTTAAATGTGTAGCAAGTCGAAGTCGCTTTCTGAAGTGAGTTATAATAATGCATGAGCACATCTAGGTAGATGCGTATCTTTATCTCCAGGCACATACACAGACATACTCATATGCTTACACGTAAGAGATCGCTTTTCTGTGATAAAAAATGTCTCTGCTGTGTAGGAGCACGTGGCTTCGTTCTTCGTTGTATTCGAATTCCGGAAAGAGAGTAAGCAGGATGGAGTGCGGCCCAGAACAGCAACCGGCCTTGTTGAGGACCACCTCAATGACGGGAAGCGTAGACGTGCACGAAAGAAGCAGAAGTCTCAGCAGCAGCAGCAGCTTGTGTCTTCACTGTTAAAGCCGTGCATCTACAAACGAAGAGGCTGAGCGAAGACTGAAACTGGAAGGGAGGAAGTCAGTAACACTAGAAGGCTGACTGAACTGCAGAGTCCAGGAATAGGCAGTTCTCGATGGAAGAACTACAAAGCAAGGTGAACAACATCCAGACCCAGGAGCGGGTTTCTCCGGGTGGCAGCGGTGGTGAAGCCCATGAAAGTGCTGTAAGAGCAGCTTTCAAGCTCCGTCAAGAGATCCTGAAATGTTGCAGCGGCCACTTTCGACGCCCATGGCAAATCACCAAGGTGGAGCGGAGTGGTCTGCACCTGTGGATTTGAAGAGCCGACAGCTGTGCTGAAGGGCTTTGTTTGTTCATCCCCCTTTTGGTGTTTTCTCCATTATGCGGCCGCGCGACTCTGGTCGTCCGCAGCTGCGGCGCAAGTGTTCACGGCTGAATTCTCCGTGAGCAGAGATGTGTCTAAGCTTGAATTGATCTGCAGGTACTGTAATATTCACTACAATGTTGTCGCATATGCATACATACATGTATGCCGCAGTACGTAGGTCTCAAGATACGAACATGCGGAATCATTTACCCCTCTTGGGCAAGCTCCACCTCATTTAGTGGCACGAACAGTGTGCCGTTAATACGCTCATTGTCATAAGTTCGTTCTCGTCTTGAATCTTCTCTGTCAACGAAGCGTTTCTGTTTTGTATTCCCGTTGTCGCCACTATTCCACTGGTAAAGATGACGTGCTCGTGCTCGACACTTCTACGTTGCCGAATAATAATGATAATAGTGGTGCGGGTTTGACTGCACTGACCCTGCGCCATGCCCGGTTTTGTGTGTAAGGTAGCTGTAACTTTGTACTTTTGATGCGGTAACAATAGCGCCACTTGCACTATCGAGGATATGAGGAAACCTACGCATGATATCTCATCTGCAGAGCAGAAAACATTTTCAAATACTAGAAGTCTGTAATCTACGTGAAATATGAGACCAGGAGGGCGAAATGCAGACAGACGCTTGAGACGATAAAAAGTAATTTTACGTGCAGAGGAGACAGACTCTTGCTGAGCCCACGGTAGCACCTCCCTCCTGTGTATTCCCTTGGTATTGCAAGCAGGTGTAGGCAACTGTGATGTACGGGCATGTTCCACAGTAGCCTGGGGTATTTCACATTATTGCAGCATACCAGCAGCGGTTATACACGTACGATAGTATACAAACTCTACGTGGAGATACAGCTGGAAGAGGACTCCAAGCAAAAATATTAGATGGTCATGCACTTGCATCTCACGTCAGAGAACATACACCATCATGAACGAAGTTGTACTGTAGTACACTGCATTAAGCAGTATCACAGACGACGCGAAAAGCCTTCCAGAAAGGTGAAGTGGTGCAGGCAGACACGAACTTCCAATATGTAGTATACATGCTGACGTGTCTTTTTCCTGCAGGATGCACCTTCAGATCCCCGTTTGCAGGTGAGGCCTGCGATGAAGGGTGCATTCACGTTATACATAAACATACACATCAATGTATACGTGTATGTGTGTAAGCACGCGCAGCCACCTCGCAATCGTGCTTAGCGACGAAGGGTGTACTCATATCATACATAGATACGAGCATTTGTGTGTATGTATATGTCTATATACATATATATATATATATACATACACGTATATATTCAAGTTTGTGCCTTTGGTGTGTGCGTGCCTATACATATATAGATATATATATACACGCGAACTTGCGTGGCTTTACAGCTCTTCCGCCGTGCATGTCGTCGAGCAAATCTACATGCGTACATAGACAATGACTGCGGGGTCGGAGGAACACTGCTTTTCGTGTGTTTCTCAACAGCAAGTCAATAAAAAACTTTGTTCTTCTGCTTTGCAGCAACACTTGTGAATTTCTAAGGCGCAGTGGGGCGGGTTTTCATCTTCGTGTTGAGTATCACGCACGCTTCCTTCCTCGTTGAGGGCTCGCGTCGTTACGGTGTACTCTTCGCTACGGCGTCTGCCTCCGGACCTAGTAAAAAGGCCCTTTTTTTCTTCCCTTCTGAGTACGACAGAATAGGCAGGCGGAGCGCCTTCCCTTGTGCACGACGAACAGAAAATTCGATTCGTCTCTCCAACCGCGTTGCCCACCCACCCACGGGCCTGACTCTGCGCACGAAGGTACGGTGGAGCAGTCTTTTTCACTGCTATCTACTAACTGTAGGTACCAGCGGCTCGTAAGTCTATTAGCATCACCCATTCTTACCGGGAAAAGACAATCCTAGCGATAGAGTCGCCACTGTGATACTGAGCCGCGAGAACGGTGTCTACTCCTCCCGCCGCACTGCGACCGCGCCGCGTTTCGCGGACTCCTCATGAAACGTGGTCCTTTGTTTCCTCCTTTCCTTCACCCGCTCTTTTCCCGTTCTGCGTCAAATTCGTTTTCCAGCCTCTCCCGTTTTCCTGCCGCGAACTTGGCAGACACTCCCGTTCCCGCACCGTGCGACCTTTCCCGTCTGTTATTCCCCGCAGGTCGTTCCATCCTCCCGTTTTCTTTTCCGTCACCGTGTTGACCCTTCTCTCGGCGTCCTACACAATGCCTCAACCTGCAACGACCATTACCGCGGCCACGCCTTCATGCCCCGCAATGGCGCCGGCTGAAGTTGCCTCCATTTCTGCAGAAAAGACGGGGAGCAGCTTTCCAGCGGAATCGGAATGCCAACGTGGGTGCTCTTCACGCCGTAGTCGTAGTTCTCAGGACTGTCTCCCAGCTGAGTATGCTGACTCCTCCTCTCCTTCTGTTGAACGGAGAAAGTTACTCAAAGACTCTTGTGGTGCCGCGCGTGTCGCGCCCCTGCCATCAGAGTCGTGTTCAGAGGGCTCGACTGCAAGTCGCACGCTGGGCACCGAGCAGCGAGATATTTTAAGGATGGCCTACAATCGCGGGGGCTTGAAGTTTGGATCGTTTACGTTGAAAAGCGGGAGGCAGAGTCCCTTCTTTTTCAATTCTGGCTGTTTTTCTGATGGCGAAGCGATGGAGCTCCTCGCGAAAGCGTACGCGAAGGAGATAGTGCAGAGTGGCATCCACTTCGACGTTCTTTTCGGCCCAGCTTACAAGGTATGCGAGCGAAGGAGCTGCGGAAGAAAGACGACTCGAACTAAAGGTTTACGACGGTTGTGAGAGCGAAAATGAAACTATGATGTTGCTTTGAGCAGAGAAGACATCCAGGGTAAAGCGGCTGCAGAAAGGGGAAGGAGGAGGGGAAAAACGCGGAAGGCTTCTTCCAGGAGAAGGGGCAGGAATTGAAAACAGGAACAGATTAACATTTCCGTACAGAGGGGGTTCTGCAGAAGAAAAAAAGTGCTGAAGAGAGGTAACGGCGGAGATCGATGGAAACGGACTAGCTGCTACGTTTGCACACACACACGAACAAACACGGGTATTTGAAGCAACATCAGGAGAACAAGAAGACGCAGCCAGCAGAGGGGAATACGAAGCAGCACGAACATCACCACAACGAATAAGAAGAAACAGTGCGAGCGGAAGGCGGGCGACAGCAACACGACCGAAGAAGCTGCAGCAACGTCGAGAGAGAGGTAAAGGAACGTCAGCAGGCAAACAGCAGCAGCACCAGGCGAGCAGAAGCAGCAGCGACAGAGACGGAGGTGCAGCACAACACTGATGAGACACGGTGGGTGTGGACTCGTGGGTCGTCAGCAAACGACGCTGTAGCTGTGACGCTGATGAGGAAACGCCGGCGGCATTTCTAATTTGCCTGCGGAGTTTATCGTGGGGAGGCGGCTCGTGGAGAGGTGCGTGACACCTTTCCGTCGTACTTTTTTGAAAAGACGCTCGCCAGGGCACCCGAATTTCTGCGTTGCTTCGAAGTTTATCGAAGGACTCTCCGTGTGCCTTTTCCTCCCCCACGTGTGAGAGGAGAGTCTACTGCATAAATGTGTGTGTGGGGGGCATGCACAGGTGTGCTCGTTTCTGTCGCAGTCTTCACTTCGTGCGTGTCCTCCTTTCGCCTTCCTCACCAGAGACTTCTTTTTCTCTGCTCGCGTCAATTGACTTCTTCTGGCCCACAGCAGTCTGCAAGGTCCTCCTGGAGCGGCTCCCGAATACGCGTAGCTGCCGCCGTAGGCAGGATTCAGTTTCTATGCCTCAGAACATACATATATATAGATGTATACGCTCGGCTCTCGTATGCGTACATGCAATGATCTATGCGTACACGGAGGGACGCGCGTGCCTATGTATGTGTATGTATCTTTATGTATGGATGTGTGTATGTCTGGTTGGGTATGTATAAATAGGTTTTGCAGGTCGTGTGAGTGAGTCTCTAGGTCGCACTTGTATAAAGTTGTTTACTCAGTCTGTGTCTCTGTGTATCTGTGCGTTTGCGTGTCCCCCTAAGCCCGTGCGTGTCTATATCTATACATATTCTCGTATACATATGTATGTATATCTACGAATATATTCACGTAGGCCTGCCCAGCTTTGAATGTGCGTGAACGAAATTGTGGACTTGCATAGATTTTTGGAGATACCCAGGCGTCGACTGTGTGTAGGTGCGGATGTACACGTGGCTGTCGATTTTGTTTGCAGGGCATTCCTCTCGTGGCGTGTACGGCAATGGTCCTGTCGACGGAGTACGGTCTGTCCGCTCCCTTCGTGTACGACCGCAAGGAGCCCAAAAATCACGGGGAAGGAGGACGGCTCGTCGGCGCCGTGGAAGCGTTCGACCGCAAACCGCTCGTGGACAGCGCGGACAAGTCTCGGAGCGACAGCAGCAGCGCGCCAAGCAGCGCGAGCGCGGGAGGCAGCAGCAGCGGCGACACCAGCAGCAGTAGCAGCAGTGGAAACAGCAAGACAGGAGATAGCAGCTGCAGCAGCAGCAGCACTTCCACCACCCGGCCGGCACGAGTGATACTGCTCGACGATGTGTTAACAGCAGGAAGTGCTGCACGTGCTAGCCTTGCCGTGCTGCGTGCCCAGTTCCCGGATATTCAGGTGGCTGCACTTTGCCTTCTTCTCGACAGACAGGAGCGCAGCAATCTCGGTGAGACCTCATATCTTGGCCGCCACCGAAGCATCGATAAATGTCCACCACTTCTCACGTGGTGGCACCTATGTGTGCGTCTGCATCGACTACATATATATATATATATATATGTATATTATATAGAGCGTTTGGTACATAAATTTGTGAAGGCCAAAGTTTGTGTGCGGACGCAGTTAAATATGAATATGGAGATATATATCCATGTAGACGCGACACTTCAATCGTATGTACACGTGTGCGTACATATATAAGCAGAAGGAGGTATGTATCAAGTATATATTTGGAGGACTACGTGAGTATATGTATGCGCAGCACTACACACGTATGTATAGGTGTGTAGAGATGTATGAAGAAGTAGGTAGATGCCATGTATATATTTGTATGTGGCCATGTACGAAGTCACCGTTCTCTCTGTAAACGCAGCCTTCTCTACACAGAGGCACACCTTTTGTACATGCAGACGTATGCGCTTATATATATACATATATATATATATATGCGCCAACGCGCATGCATCCCGAAAGACACACCGCTAAATACTACATCAGTGTGCGACACATACATATGTATTTATTTATGAAGATGCTGAGACATGTCTAGTGCGTCTCTTACATATGGGTGAAGCTGTGTGTTTGTGTGTGTATATATATGTACACGTAGTATATGTAGGTGCCTTTTTTCGTCCGCTGTAGAGGGAAGTTATCATTCACGCGAACGTTGTTGAGTAGGGCTCTCGCGGTTGTGAAGGACAGAGCAGAGAAAACGGGTGGGGAAGATGCAGACGCGTGGCCGGTTTCGACTGCTCAGCAGCAGTCCCAAAGTCTTCGCTGATTTGTCCCCAGGCTCCACGTGACCGGCCGAAACTTCGTCCACTGCTCTTCGCTGAAGAGGACGTGCGCATGTGTATATGTGTTTGGGGTATATAAGTCTCCCAGAGTCGAGGGGTGATAGCCACCCTCCGTTTTGTAGACATTCTGAGACATCGACGTGTAACAGGAGGGGGGTGGAGGGTAGTCCGGCTGAAGAAGGCAGAGAGCTGCCTCGTGTTCTCACGTGAACAGGCAGTTTATTTGTGGGGGTGTTCGGCACAGCGTTGACGTGGTCGCTCACCTGTAAATATCTAAGTGTGTACATTTGTTTGATTGGTGTGGAAAAGGAGAAATCTATTACGGGCGTCAAACACCAGTGTCTCTTTAAGATGGGCCCAGGTACACACCTCTGCACGGATCTGTATTTGTCTCCCTTTATACGAGTCTGCGTATGCGTATCACATGACTGGCTGCTGATCTCTCTTTCCCTGTGTATACGTATGTGTACGTATGTCTCTATGTATATCTATCAGCATATGTGGTAGCGACCAGCTGCTCGTCTTCCCCTCTTTAGATATATATATGTATGTATGCATGGGTTCCTATCTAGGCGGATAAACATACGTGCGGTACGGAGTATTTACGTAGCTGCTTGTCGCACTCTACATACATTCCCATATTTATATATGTTTTCCTGTATATGTGATTGCACGTACCTGTCTGTATAAACGGTCGGAGAGCAGTAGACGAGGGGACTGTTGTTGCTGCTTCTGTGCCGCGCAGACGAGAATCTGTCGGCGTCGCAGACGCTTGAGGCGGAGCTCAAGACGAAGGTGCTTTCTGTGCTGCACATGGCTGACATCTTAAAATTTCTCGAAGAACTGGTAGCAGCCGCAGAAGGTGAAGAAAGAAGTCGCCTGGAAGAGGCACGACGTCATCTGGTCCTCTATTTGGAAAGGTTCGGCAGGTTTCCTGTGAAGGAGCCGCAGCCGACAGCCGCGCTGTGATGCTCGCGTACATCGCACGCGGCTCTGCAAACTACTTCTTTCTGCACACACACCCCGCGACTGTTGGTGTGTATTGTAGACGCACGCGTAAACAAGGAGGCGTGTCGGTGTACGTGTGTATGTACGTGTATATATATATACACATATTTATATATGTGCAGAAGTACATCGTATACAATGAGACAGAGAGAAACACAGAGAGGGAGGCGACTGCGCACAGGCGTCTCCCTCTGCACGTCTGTGTATATATGTAGACATGTGGCTGCATGTAGTTGCATATATCTGTGTCGCTGGACGGACACTAGGGTGTGCGTATTTGCATCCGTGTGCGCGTTTCCCCTCCTTTCCTGCTGCAGTTCCCCAGGTTCTCACCATCGCCGGGGAAGTGTGCGCGTCGTCCGTTGTGTAAAGGAAGTGACGTATGCTGCCAGTGCGTGAGTGGGTGTACAGGTGCGTCGACACACGTGTCCGTACAGCGTTGTGTGTACGTACACCCCAGCACTTACGTGTGTAGGCATTCACGAGAGGGCCGATGGTGGAGAGACGTGCGATACAGCGGACACGTCGTCTTTGCTCTGTGAGTGAAGGAGGTCACCTGCACGGCGTTAACCCTCGGAAAGGAAAGGAACAGCCAGAAAATTCTAGAGAGATACACGTGTGCAGGTTTGCGTTTACCGGTATATGTGCGGCTACAGGGCATCACGTGGATGATGTCTGTGTGGCTACATTTGTACGGCTGCGTGCCTTCTTGCCTGGGACTGTGTAAAACTGTAGATTACCCTCTTGCCCACACGTGCACCTTCGCTCACGTTCATGAGAAACGCCAGTGCCGGTCGGGGAGGAAAACTTTCCCAGCGTCGTTGTGTCTCTTTCAGAATCGTCGCAGACCGCATCGAACATCGGACACAGGTGTCAGACAACGCTCTCATGTATATTTATATATAGACGTGCGTGCTTCTCCCGACGAGAGTGCAAGTATATATACATCTATAATATATATGAGCTACGTATGTTGGTTGCCTCTCTACATATGTGTGTGCGTATGAAAATGTGTGTGTGTATGTGCATCTACATTGCTGCGCCATCTTCATTCGCCGCTGTCCACGCGTCTCGTTCGAAACGCCGGCGGGCTGCTTGCGAGGCTTCTTCTGTTGAGATCCCCTGGGCCCCTACACGTCAAGAACCTCTAAACGTGTGTGTACTCTGTATGTGTCTGATCATATATATATTGGCCTGGCACCTGTTTTGTATCTGGACATAGTTAATCCTTGTGTGTATATATATACTTCTGGGCCTGTAATATTACCATATATATATGCGTCTGGACCTGTGTTGTTACCGTGTCGCGTGCCACCCCACCCGTGTTGCTGGGTCAGAGTCACGGGGGTGCTGAAGAAGGTTGCACCGCGTGAGGCTGAGCAGCTGGCTTTCCGAGTATGGACGGAAGCACCACGCAAGTGAACTCTCTAGCGCACGAAATTTAAACGTTGCGTAATAATTCAGTAGTAATATGTTCGAGAGCTGGATAGCGCTACACAGCGGAGTTAATTTGTATGTCTCGAACATTCACTTAGTAGACCTGCATCGCTCAGCGGAAAAGATCTGCAGAGGCTACCGGGAACAGTAGTGCGCAAGTCAAGTGGACACGGTACTGTCGAGTAATACTTTGAAGATGCACCATACAAAACGGAAACTACTGCGGAGCATATGTAAGGAATACCGAGTACCCAGCGCACTACTGCTCAGTGGCGTAGTATTCTGTTCATCTCTTATGAAGGATAGAGCGGCGTGGAGCTTACACGACAACCTATATATTGAACTGTGACTTCGTATCGCTGTTCCAGCACCATATGCTAGATGAAGAAATCGATGGCATCTTGTAGAATTCTCAAGAGGAGTACTGCTACACCATCCTTCTTCGTAAGTACTCTGCCGCGGCACATTGTTGTTGGGAGGTAACGCAGTTTCCACACATCATCGCCAGAGACGCAAGTCACCGCTGTGATGTTGCGGTTTTCCTCTGTATACGTGTTGCCCCGTGGCTGGGGAATTATACCATTCGCTTTACGTAACATCGGAGACGGAGCATCCACTTCTTCACACATTATCTGGCACTCTAGCTGCTACGTCTTCGCACTGTACCGCAGCGCGAATCTTCCAGCAGTCGCCAACACTGCAGTGCATAGTAAGGGTTGTAGCATTTACTTCGAGACATACCTCTGAAGAGTATTTCTTCTAGGTCGTACGGATAAACGTAACGGCAGCGGGGCTTCTTTTCCTGCCAAATTTTCTAAGAATCAAACAGCACCGCGCTAAAGTTTGCCGTTCATTCACTTACGGCCGACGATCTACACACGCAGAATCCCGCAGGATCTTAAAAAGAGGCAGCAATATAGGTCGTATATCGTTTACTGGTATACACATTGAACAGTAGTAGCCTGACTAGCCTGTCAAACACCGACAAGAGTCCTGCGACGCCGCCTGACTGTGAAAGCAGTCAGTACCTGGTATCTGCTGGGGGAAGCAGCAGAAACACTACAGCAGTCACCGTCTTGCGTGTCACACAGGAGCACGTACTTGCATCTTTAGAAATCCAGCGCAGCGCAGAGCGACTGAACAATCTCCCCGTCACCTGGACTTGTAAGAACGCATCGTAAGGCATACATAGATGTAGATATGAATATGCGTATATGTCTGTCGACACAAAACCTCCATATGTGTAGTGCCGAAGAAACGTGTGAAAGCGACATCTACATGCGTAGGCCTGCAAATCGTCTACAGGTCCCCCTCTATGCATTAAGATGTGCCTAAGTAAATGTCCTCGCACTTGCTGACAGAGCACACGTCATGCGTGTGCGGTGTCCCCTGCACACCAGTGGGCTACAGGTATCTACGCGTGTATGCAACAGCAGGGTACCCGACTCTCGAAGTAGGAGGCCTTAACACGACGTACTACTACGTGCTACCTGTTATTGGCTACCAAAACGCTCGTGTAGCGGCAGAGCGGGTGCGCGTTCACTCGTGTGTCAATCAGCTATGTCTAGAAGAGGTGCCGCTAAGTCGGTAGACAAGTTTCTTTGCTTGCGCAGCAGCGCAGAGTAGGAGGGCGGTCGATTTGAAAGGGACGTGTTCGTCCCTTTCAAGCATTGTGAAAAACAGAAACATCAGTACAAGACGAGAGACGGCGCGTGCGCTCCCACACAGCAGCCATGGCAGCGTGGACCCCACACAGCTGCAGCAGCAGCAGCACCAGAACGAGCCGCATTCGTTACGGCAGCAGCAGCCGTTCCGCCAGTGTACGCAGCCGGGGCAGCAGAAGCAGCAGAAGGACAAAAACTGCTGCCAACAAAGAACTGCCGGCAGCCGCCGGAGAGACAACGAACGTCGAGACGAGGAGCAGCAACCGACACGCGGCAGCAGCGGCGGCCGCCACGCCGCGGCACCCGCACTGAAACGCGGCGAGCGCAGACACACATACACACACCCCCGCACGCGCACACACTTGGTCTGTCTTTCTGCGCCTCCTATTCTTTACGTCACTTTCTCCCCTATAGTGCTCCATATCCCGCGCCAGCTCCTCTTCTCATTGCACTGCAGAGTGCCTCCTGCTGCAGCAACAGCAGCAGAAATGAAAGCAGCAGCAGGAAGGCGGCAGCAACAGCGGGATCTCCCGTTGTGTCTATCTTCAACCTGCAGGTGCGTCGCAAGTGGAACTATAGATTTGACGTACGTCTATCTACCAGTCACATGCATACTTGTAGACAGTTTTATTTTCCTTTACGTATGTATGTGTTGTGTGTGTACAGGTATACATGCATACAACTCCGTGGCCAGTTGATAGACGGCTACACATGCATGTGCCACTACTACGCACCAGTGCAGCAGCACACTTGCGTTTTCCCATTGAAATCCATTTTCCCCCGTCTCCTTCGTCAATCCTTCTTCTTTGTCGTGTTCATGTACACTTTGCCGTCCTTCTCTCCATCGCGTTATGATGACACCGCCCACAGGCACGAACGACCTGCTGCAGCAGGGCTGCGACCTTGGTTTCTTCCACAAGTTACAAGAGAGAGTAGCAGCGGTTGACTCTCTGCTGTGCGTCGGTCTCGATCCGCATGCTGCAGAGCTGTCGCTTCCGCCTGCAGCAGATGCTTCTACTGCTGCTGCTGCCGGTGCTGCTGCTGCCTTTTCGTACTGCGAAAAAATTGTAAAGGCCTCGCTGCCCTACGCCTGCTGCTACAAACCCAACAGCGCTTTCTTCGAAGCCTTCGGCTCCGCCGGCATCCAAGTAAGTTCAGCCGCGCGAAAAGCAAGCGATGCAGGACAGCTGCAGCACCTGCAGCAGCTGCAACAGCCTCAGCAGCTGCAGCAGCCTCAGCAGGTGCAGCAGCCACAGCAGCTGCAGCAGCCTCAGCGCCAGTGGCAGCGGCCTTCGAGCGACGGCAGAGGCAGCCTTCACGGTGCTCGCAGCAGCGTCAGCGGCAAGCGCAGCAGCCAGAAAAATGAGAGTGCAGCTGCAACAGCGCCAGCGGCACACTGGTAGCGTCAGCTGACCCAGAATCAGCAGCTCCGGCAACGGCCACTTGTCAGTAACAGCAACTGCACCGACAGCAGCAAGCGCATCTCAGGCCGAGCCCCTCAACCACAGGAGCAGCCGTGGAAAAAGAGCAGCAGCAGCAGCACCGTCAGAAGCCCATCACGACACGTGACAACAGCAGCAGCCATCAAGTAATGAAAGAGCAACACTCAGCAATTGCAGCGCCAACAGCAGTCGACCCAAAAGAAGCCTCCCCTCTGCCTTTTCCTCCTCCGCCTCCTCCAGCAGCACCCGCAGCAACCACATAAAGCAGTTGGAGGAGCAGTAGCGGGCGAGGGAACAGCGGGAGAGGACGCAGCAGCGGGAGAGGAAGCAGCAGTAGTGCAGCTTGACAGTCACCTGCCGGCCGAGCACGCGCAGCTGCCGTCCCACCCACAGCAGCAAGAGCAGCGGCTACAGGAGCCGCAGTCGGCCAGCTGCCAGTCTAAAGAAAAGTAGCAGTAACAGCAGCAGAAGGTTCCTGATGCTGGAGGCGGTGCCACGAGCTAACCAGAAGTTGCAATAATAGCAGCAGCAGTGAGAGCAGCAGCAGCGACAGCAGCAGCAGTGACAGCAGCAGTAGGTGAAGTCCAGGCATGTTATAGTTCGCAGCACGTATGTATTACGTATACGTAATAGTCAGGCAGCACTTGCTGAGAGTGTCTCACTTGAGGGAGCCAACGAACAGCGTCGTAGCGTCTTGGCAGTCCACAGCAGCATTAGTGGGACTCGGGGGAAGAAGATGAAGGATGAGGAGCAGCAGCAGCAGCGAAGAAACAGTAGCGACAGCAGCGGTGTGCAGCAGCTCTAGCGCCGGAGAAACAACAAACACACGAGCAGCAGGGACGGCAGCCGCTGCTGCATGTGCGCAGCAGGCACAGCCCTTGCAGCAGAAGCGTCAGGGGAGCACTCGTAGGTCTCCCCACCTTAGGAAACTAGACAAACGTAAGAACAGCTTGAGCTGGAGCACCAGCAACAGCACCAGCAGTAGCACCAGCAGCAACGCCAGCAGCAACACCAGCAGCAGCAACAACTGCATCAACAGCAGCAGCAGCAACAGCAACACAGCAGCAAGAAGAGCAGCAACAGCAGCAGCAGCAACAGCAGCAGCAGCAACAGCAGAAGTAGTAAAAGCAGCAGAGCAGCAACAGCAGCAGCATCGAGAGCAAAACAAACACCGACATCTCGCTGCTGCATCAGCCATAGCAACAGCGCAGGAGATGCAGCAGCTGCAGCAATGCCGCACCACCACATGCAGCAGCAGCAGCAAAAGGGGTTTTGACGCGGTTGGCAGTCTCCCGTACACAGAGTGCCCGTGCTGCTGTTGTCACCCTCATACAGCGACGTGTGTGCTTCCGCATCTACGCGCTGCTCTTCCCTTCTCCTTCACTATTCAGCCCGACCGCCTTTTTGCCTGTGGAGATACGGCCAGAGTGTTGCTTCTGGTTCTTTGCATCCCACGTCTTTCTCCACCAAACACACACACACACACACAGACGTCCAGGCGCAGCTGCGTCTCCACATGCGTCTAGCCAGTACATCCACGTACGTATATGTGTGTAATATCTCCGCCCAGAAATAGCCGAATGAAAGACGCTGGAGCGTGCTGTACGTACACCCCATGCACGTCTTCTGCTTCTCTCCCGTCCCTCACCTTTCTCTCAAAAAAGCCACATCTTCCCTCCTTCCAGGCCTCCCTCTCAGCTACGTATTCACACATACGTGTACGTATACATATATATATATATATATATGTTAGTATGTGTGTACTTTTGTGTCTGCTTTTCATACATATATATATGTGTATACACACATATGTGCGCTCGTGTGCTTCTGTCTCTGCTCCTCATATGGATATATATATATATATACATGTGCGCTGGCACAAAATGCGTTCCTGTATGTCTGTGTCTTATATTTGTATATGTGGATGAGCACTGGAGCACCAGAGTACGTATGTACAGGCTCGTAGGTATATATTAATCTGCAGTGTGGAAGGGAGAAAGTACGCAAGGCCTCTCATTTCCACTGTGTACGTATACGCGAATGTATACGTGCATGCAGCACACCCACACCACACGTTGTCTACTTCTCTTTCAAGTTCTGTAAAATACTTCATTTGTATATATAGAGAGTGGCCTATCATCTGCATGCATGCGTACATATTTGTGTATGAAGAGAGTGGCCTATCATCCACATGCATGCGTGTATATACACGTCACCCCCACGTCTTTTCTACGGATACATGTTTGCGTAAGAGCGCCAGAGTATCGTCCGACGAAGCTGTCTTCACTGCAGGGGAGGAGGAGAGACCCGCAGCAGCAGTCGACAGCACCGGCAGGCGTTTCCCGGCCGCCGGTTGTTTGACATTTCTTCCTGTAGCAGTCTCCTGCTTCTTCAACAGCAGCGGCGCTCCAAGGATCTACTCCTGTGTTCGCCGTACGCAGTTCCACAGCGAGGAGAAGACGTGTGCAACGTCTGCGTCTGCTGTTCCTCCATCCTTTCTCACTGGCGTATACGCCTCTTCTCTCCAACACTTGCTGTGTGCGCAGCCGCCCCAAATGCTGCTGCTGCTGCTCTTTTAACTGCTGCTGTCACACGACTCGCCCCGCTGTTTCTGCTGTCCTGGTGCGACAGCCTTATTTTCTCGTCGGTGCTGCTGCTGTTCCACTGCTGCTGCAGGCGCTGCTGCTTTGAGGGCTGCTGCCAGTGCTCCTGCGTCTCTGGCTCATGCTGCTGCTGCTGCGGGTGGTCGTGGACCAGTTCCGCTGCTCCTCCTATGGCTGCTCCTGGCGCTGCTGCTGCCGGTGCCGTGCGCCGCCGCTGTCACTGCTCTTGCTGCTGCTGGTGCTTCCCACACCTTCTCGTGTTCGACGCTGCTGTTGCTGCTCCTGCTATCTCCGCTGCTGCTGCTGTACGCACACAGGCGTTGGAGCGGCTCTGCAGGACCATTCCTCCTGACGTTCCTATCATTCTCGACGTGAAACGAGGCGACATAGGGAGCACTGCCGAAGCCTACGCGTCTGCAGCTTTCTCACTTCTCCAAGTAAACACACTTTTTGCACCTTGCGGAAATACTGCTGCTGCGATAAGTGCCTCGCCTGCTGCTGCGGCTGCTCCTCCATGTCGACGTCCCTCGCCTGCCCTGGTGTGGATGCCGCTTCAAGTCCGTCTGGGCAGCCTGCTGCTCTCTGACAGTGGCTCACACATACATATATATATGTATGCGTATGCTAGTGCTGCTACTGCCAGCGCTCCTGTCCACCTGCATAGAAATCTTTGTGTGTGCATGTGTAGAGGATTTCTGTTCTCTCCTCCGGCCTTTGTAGGACAAGCCACATCGGTGCCCCGCTGTCTTTTTTGCTTCTTCTTGAACGTGCTCCTGCTGCTGCGACTTGTGTCGCGCTGCTGCTGCTGCAAGTCTCTACGTTGACGCAGCCGTCTCTCCGTCTCCATCTCGCGCTTTCTCTCTGTATGGAGACGTGGGTGTGTTGTGTGTCGTGCTGCGTCTCTGTCTTCTTTCTCTCTGTGTGCGTGTGCACTCTTGGACATTTGAAGCTGCGGCGGAGCTGCTCTTCTCGCTCCAGACACATGATTGTGGAGACCTACATGTGTGTATTCGGCGAAAACTGCGTTCTCTCTCCTGCCCGTGACCACACATCTCATATATATCTATGTGTTAGTACGTGTGTGTAGAACAGAGCGCCTCTCTCTGCTGCTACAAATATATGCACACGCGTGTAGCCACCTGAGCCTGTGAGATCTTGCACACTTCTTTTTGTCTCTCCGTCTCTCTATACGTGTCTCTCTCTGTTTATAAATATGCAGGTGCCTCTGGTAACATTCCGTAGAGTAACCAGAGTGGCTGCTGTCTCCTGTTGCTGCTGATGGACGCGATGCGCGTGTTGCTGCTGCGGCTGCGGTGATGTGCGATCTGCCTGCCGCAGGTCGACGCGGTGACTGTCAACCCCTACCTGGGACGAGATTCTCTGCTGCCCTTTCTGCACTACCGAAACAAAGGGGTCTTTGTCTTGGTCAAAACATCGAATGCCTCGGCGGACGAGCTGCAGGCACTGCCAGTGATCAGTCGAAGCAGCAGCAGCAACAGCAGCGGCCTGGAGGCACAGCAGCAGCGACAGGAGCAGCCGCTACCGCTCTATTTGCATGTTGCTGCTCTCTGCAACGAAGCGGCTGCAGGTGAGACGTCTCCCCACAAGACCGAGTATAGGCGTCTGTGTTTGTGGGTGTGTGTGTGCAAGCACACTCCCAGCTGATCCTCGTTCTCTGCTGCTTCTCTACAGATATTAAATGGCTGACACGTAGAAGGACATCTACATCATACCTACGTACAGATATACATTCCTTCACGCATAAATACATATTTACACACACATACACACCTACATATATACAAACATACATACGTGCTTCCCCATATACATACATATATCCGTACACCCCTGCATGCACACATATCTACATACAGACATGCATGCATGCAGGCGACATTCGTATGTACATCCATATATATAGGAAGAGAGACGGAGACAGAGACGCCCATATACTTAGGCTTGTAGTAATATGTGTGTTTCTCCATTTCGACACACATCTATACACGTTTCTTTCCATATACAGCCCTATCTCTGTAAGTGTCTATGTGTCTCTGTATCGGGTAGATTCTATTACCTTTCTTTGCTGGCAGTCAGGTACACACTAGGAGTGGGCACAGCGGCGTATTTCCTCGTAGGTAGAGTCTTAGGCGATGCGACGGGGCACGTGCCTGGTCCTGCGCAGGCAGCCGTCGCGAGAGAAGTAGCGGGACGGGTCTCGCTTGTATGATTTTCTGGGTCGCCGCGACAGCCGCAGCGTATCGCTGCGAAGAAGAGCAGCAACACCTGCACGCGTGTGGAGGCAGGGCAGCGCGCGGTTCCTCGTATATTCGGCCGCAGTCTTCGGTGACGCTGCTGCTGCAGCTGCAGCATAGGGACGGCAGCGGAAGAACGTCTCACAGCTCCCGCAGTCGGCTTCAACGAGAAAGCAGCAAAAGGCAGGACCGTCCCAGCGCGTCGTGCTTCCTGCTGCTCGCCGCATTCATAGCAGTAGTAGGTAACCGGCGTTGACAAACTCTGCAGCAGCATCACCGCTTGTGTCGTACGTCCCTAGCTGCAAGGGCGTTGCTCAGAAGCGGCAGACACACGGCCGCCGGTGATCCTGGTGCGGCAGCTCCGCCGACAGACCCTCCCTCTCTGCGCCTCTCTGTGGGCACGCACGGCAGCTGCAGCAGCTGCTGCTGCTTCTGGGCCTCTTGCCACGCCTGCTGTAGCCCCTTCTCCCCCCACCACGTGGAGAGGCGTGTGCGCAGCTGCTGCAGTCAAACGTTCAACGTGTGGAGCGGGGGATGCGGAAGGCGGGCAGCCGCAGCAGCTAGAGTGACGCTGTATGGGGCTGCTGCAAACAAGCGGCTGTACAAATCGTCCTGGTAGAGTAGTCGTTCTCCTGCTGCAGTGTCGCCTCGAGCGTCGCACCCTCGCGACTGCGTCGCCGCCACGGGAGGGAAAGTGCCCATATAAAAAACATTCTGCGCACCACGGCTTACGTGCGTCGTCGCAGGCTCGCGTGTTGTTTGACTCGTAGCAACCCTGTGGCCGACTTCTACACCGTCGCACTTCTGGCAGCAACAAGACTTCCTTCTCCACACGTGGCTGACGGTAGACGGTCGCATTCTTTTCTGTGAGAATCGAGCTTTTGCAGGAGGGGTCTCACACGGATGGTGAAAGAACGACGTGTGTCGCATGCCGTAGCGGGGTTGCCACACCCGCCTCATTCTTCTGTATTGAGACTCGTGCGTTGCCGCGGCCTTTCTCGTTCGAAAGGAGACGCAGACGTAGACGGGGCTGCGCCTTTTTCAAGGGACCCTAGGAAATGTTGCAGCAGCAGCAACGGCAGCAGCAGCTTGCGCAACGTACGTAGCAGCAGAAATGCCGTGACGTGACTAGTGGAAGCGGCGCTGCACACGATATTTGACCTTTAACCGTCCTCCTTTCCGTCGCTCTGTGTTCTTCTTCTCGTTCGGCTCGTCGCTCTTCTTCGTTTCCTCGTTATTTTCCCGGGTTCTCCATTTTCTGCTCTCCTCGTCTTGTTTTCTCCCCGTCCACGAGAGTCTATCTGCTCGCACTCTTCCTTTTCTTCCGGTCTTTCATCTGTGCCGTGTACACACGCGTATAAACACTCACAGACGCATACTCATGCGTACGTATATCTGCGTATGTCTTTGTATATGTGCGTATACGGCTGTTTCTGTGTGTAACGGAAGGAAGGGCACTGGTAATACTACGTTCTCCCCTGCGGCTTTTCTTCACCCCCGTCCGGATGTAATTGGTCTGCGCTCCTGCGACAAACGTTTGCCGAAGTTTTCATCCGAATTGCTGTCAAACATGCCGTCGTCACACCTCCTCTGCGTCAACGTAGCTCTCCGCTCTTCTTTTTCGTTCTCTTCATTTATGCGTCCTCCGTCTTCGTTTTCTTCTACTTCACAGCCCCACCGTATTCGTTCCGTCTCCGCCTTCTTTTCCGTTGTCTTCTTCTGTTTTCTTCTTCTTTCACTTCCTCGTCGTTTCTTGATGAAGGCCTCGTCTTCGTTCTGTCGTCTTCCCCTCCTCTGTTTTCTTCCTTCTTTACGTCCGCTCGCGCTCTTCTGCTTTCCCGTGCGTCTGCGACGTCCCGAAGTCCTCCTCTTCGTCTGCTGCTTTTTGCTCTTCGTTTCCTCCTCCTTTTTCTTCTTCTCGGTGTTCTTCTGTTGCCGTCCTCTGCTGCGTCCTGCCCAGGCGTCTTCTCCGTTTGCTTCCTCATTTTTTCGCCGCTTCCTGTGTTTTTTTCTTCTCCTGGAGTTTCTTCTTCGGCTGTACTTTCCTGCTCTTCCGTATTCTTTTTCTGCTTCTCCGTATAAACTTGATTGGCCGTCTTCTTTGTCACACCCTTCTTCTTCGTCGTCTTTGCTTTGCTCTCTGACTCTCTCCCCCTTTCGGCGTTCGCTGCTACGCATCTCCGGACTACGCGAGCAGTTCTCTGCGGCCCGGCCTGTGCTTCGTCGCTGCAGCCTGCGTGGGAGAAAGACAAGACGTGCTTCGTTTCTCTGTTTCTGCTGCTGCTGCTGCTGAAAAATAGAAGGAGAGTCGGGCTCCTGTGGGCACAACAAAGAAGGCGGAGGCGTGGCAGTTGTCGCGGGAGCTACCGACACGCATGCGTTAAAAGCGATCCGTGCTGCTTGCCCAACTTTGTGGATTCTAGCTCCTGGTGTAGGAGCCCAGGGTGCAGATCTGCAGCGGGCTCTCGCTGCTGGTAAACACAAGTAATGTAGTTTTCTGTCGAGCTGTATGCCTCGGCTCTCGCATTCATAAAAATACGCAGCTTCACGTAATACGTAGCTTCACGTGCTCAGGAGCATCCGTTTATAGGAAGCTGTTGTAATGTAACAGAGAATTAGTAGATACTGAAAGTGCACTCGCCACTGAAAAGAAGCCTGTACACGTAGAAACATATGTGTGTGCTTCTACCTCTGTGTCAGGGAGTAGACAATTCATAGAAAATAGATACAGATATATAGGGATAGTGTGTAGTTCCTCTCCACTCTGGTTAAACAAAGATATATACATATGTACACACTTTTGTACGGATAATATATTGTATGCAGAGGTGTCGTAGGGATAGGCGTGTGCAAGTACGGAGACTGTAGATATCTGCGGGGATAGGCCTTCATAAGTAAATGTTGACGTGTGGATGCTGGGAGAGGAAGCAACCGTACACGCTTGTATATATTGAAAGTCTATCTATTCGTGTATACACCCATACGCAGGAGTTCTTCACGCCTTTCCCCCCAGCAACTGTGGATATACGGACGTGACTATACACATACATGTATATATACGTAGATATGGACGAATATGATACACCTACGCATATCAAAAGTACGGGTGTCCCTCACACCTGGTCCATACATATATATGTATATATATATATATATATATGCGCGACTGCACGTTCCCTAAGTATGCACAAATTGGTTGGACACATATGTATGCCTGTCTATATATACATAGAGAAAGATAGAGAGATAAACGTCCCTATGTATGTGAGTGTAAGGGGATCACCTACGTTGGTGTTTATTCACTTGTCGAAGAGAGGAAGACGCGGAATGCTAATTAACTTGCTGTGATGCTGTGCTCCGCATCGGCGACTGTCTCTGTGCGAGGCATCGCGTGAATCTTTGCCACTGTACTGGAGATGTCCTCGTGGTTATATTTGTTGTGCAGACACGAGTGCCTGAATTTATTTGTTGTTGTGGTTGACCCTAAAAATTTATATGTGCGTCCTGCGACACCTACACACATGTATATATGAGCGTGCGCATGAGTGTGTATGTGTTTTTCCATGTGTGTATATACAAATATAAAGTGTATAGATGTATATATATGTATGGGAGTATGTGTTTGCGCGATATATCTCTCTGTTCACAGAATTTCTACGCATGGGCGCGTCCTAAATAGATGTATGTGTGTGGAGATAGATATTTATATGTGTGGGCCTACACACGACATCCGCAAACTACGTGTACGTGTGTGAACAAGGGTACATACACAAACACCCACCCTACCGGTACACAGCCTCTCTGTATTTGTTTCACGAGTACAGATCTATTTCTACATATATGTGTATCAGCACATGCTCTATATATTCATGTCTATACATCCGTCACCCCCATATATATATACATATATACCGACGCACCTGACGTACCGGCGCACTATACACATGTGTGTGTAGAGTATATCCGCATACATATATTAAATGTGGGCATGTAGATATGTGGAAGCGCTTTGATATATGCGCCCTCTGTATGTCTGCACGGCGCACGTGCGAGACAAATAACAAAAGATCACGCGAGCAGTCATTCCTCGGAAGGTGCGGTGTGTCTTTTCTGCAGGACTGCGTAAAGACGGGTCGGGACTTCTTATTCCTGTATCTCGGGGCATCTCTCGAGCGAAGGTTCGACTCTCGACCCCAGCACACAGAGAAAGAAATTTCTGTACATTTCTATATGTGTCGGTACAGCCTGTATATAGACACGGCGTGCACGCAAATAGATATATATATATATATATATATGCAGAAGGATTTCAGCGTTTGTACGTCTATTCTAGGATTTCAACATTTGTACGTCTATTCTCTGTAACTACTGAGGAAAAAAAGAGAACAGCTGCGTCCCACAGACAGCCTCATACACGCGTACACATATGTGCATATCTGGCGGTGTGTGTGTTTGTCTGGTGTGAAGGCACCTACGCATACGAATAACTCTATGTGTGCATAGGTATGAGACCGTCGTGGGGTGCGTGTAAATGCCACAATATTTACATTCAAATTTGTGTGTGTACTTGTGTTAGAAAACGATTTATGAGCCCGAGGCGGGCGTGTGCTTCATATGTTTGCATGTCTGGGTATCTGTGCGGGTGTCTGTCTCCTTCTGGATGTACGCGTGTACACATATCTATGTCAGGATACGAAGTAGTAACGCCGAAGGATACTCTTCGAGTCATACACGTATGTATGCGCATATACAAAAATGTTACCGGCCAGTGGTATCCTTCAATTTATGCACATACACGTGTGTGAATGGGTGGACATTTTGACGCCGCGAGAGGTCTTACTCGAATTTCACCCATGTGTGTGTACGTAGCTTAGGGTATTACGCCTTGAAATATTCTTCGACTTATACAGACACACTTCTGGAAGTAGATGAAGATTTGACGCCAGAAAGTATCCTACTCTAAATTATTAACACACGTGTACGCAAGGGGTCCTGCTGCCGTCTAGCAAGTTATTCTTCGGCGGCGCAAGTCGCACCAGTGCGCGGCGGGCGACACGTAGGCCGGTACTTGCAGGAAGCCCACAACTCTTCTATTCCGGTACGCGGTCGGTTCACCTGCTTCCGTGGCTGCGCCGATCCGCCAGAGTCTGCGTTGTTGTTACCGTGCGATGGAAAACGGCCCGCAGAAGGCTCAAGGTCGGACTCACCAGGTGTATCCTCATGCGTTCACACGTTGCACTGCCTTATAATACTTCCGACGTATCTGCCTTAAATCTGGATTTCTTCCTTCTACGCGCTCGTCCATATATACGTCGACAAAATCGTATCTCCGTCTCTGTGTATGTTAGTCGCTCTTGCACACCAGTATACAATATAAACATATGTATATGTCTATGTGTATACATGTACAGACAAGCTGAAAAAATCTATCCACGAGTGTCTGTATATTGGTGTGTGTATGTTTGTATGTACGTACGTACGTGAGGATACCGCATGGTGGATGGTATGGCGCACAAGGTGTACTGCCCCAGCGTATGCGCGGAAGGAGGAAGAGCGAGAGAGAAGGAAAGAGGAGGAAGCCGGTAGAGGAGAGGAAAAAAGACGGCTAGCTGACGACACGCAGACGTGCAAGTCGCGTGTTGTGCAGGATGTATTGTGTTTCTTAGTGACATTGCTCTAGAGTCTGCGAACATCAACTCTGATATGTATATATGCGATAGACACACATAGCTCCAGGGGAGAGAGTCTTTCGCTCAGGTCTGATATGTATATATATGATAGACACACATAGAGCAAGGGCGGGGTGAATGTGTCCTTTGCTCAACTCTGATATGTATATACGTGATAAACACACATAGCCCACGCGCGGCTTGAAAGAGTCTTTTGCTTGTATGTAGACATCACCGGATTGTTATAATGCGTACCCTTCGCTGTCTCTAGCGGGCGGAATACAGTTGTATAATTCACGAGGTGTTACTCCTGTTATTGTGGGGGTATCTGCTTCTGTGGACGATCCGGTGTAGCTTTGGGTCGTCTATATAGTTGATCTCCATGTCGTTCTTTATGTGTTTGTATCTCGCTGGAATGGTAAATGTTTGAATATTTGGACGTAAATACTCCATGGGTAGATGTGTCGCGTGTTTTGCAGGACATAGCCGCCGAGGCAGCGTCGTTGCGGGATAAGATTAATGAGGCACGACGAATGGTGCAGCAAAGTTGTACACTGACATCTGAAAGCTAAACCGTAGTAATTTTCCACAAGCAACTAGCAGCTCCGGGTAATTCGACAAAATTCGCGACAAGGCCTCACAAACGTCATGAAGGCGCACCGTACTTCTGCGTAGCTGCTGTAACTTTTGTTCTTGGGGAGTTTCGAGTTCCCAGAACGAACTTGCCTCGACAATTCAATAAAACACACGGCTGCACACCTGTCTTTCTGTGTTCCAGGGATTTGCTCGTCTACTCAGGAAGACCCCCTGTGTGGATCGTTTCTACACGCATACTTCACTGCCCACCTGGCCACGCACGTGCCAGTGTCTACACTGTCTCTCACACAACGAGAATGCCTCCTCAAATATGTGATAATCTTAATCGAACCAAAATTCCTTGTCTGGCTGCTCCTGGGGCAAGCGGCTTATTTGCTGCCAGAGGAAGAGATCACAAAGTGGAGCAATACCTTACAACTTTGCTCTCAGAGGTCAACATTAGCGTTCGTGCACATCTCGCGGCCTTTTGGTCTAGTTGTATAAGGAAGAAGACCTATTCCTGGAGATTCCTGGAAATTCCTGCATAAGTGTCTATCTCTCTTGTGCGCTCCCGGTGTGTTTTCGTACGCGTGGGCGGTGTGCTCCGACAGCGACTCCCATCGCCCCTGCATTGCATAGCGACAGGTTGCTTGTATAAAATCGTGTGTAAATGTGACAGAGTCCAGCGTCTGCGGACGGTGGAATACAAGGCGGGTATCGATTTTCAAGAAACGCACGAAAGTCGTCCTTGATGTTCTCCTGGTGCCTGACGTGGCCAGGACCACACTCCCCATCTGGCGGACCATAATGAAAGAGCCACCTGTGTGTCGCTACTTATCTCTACTAGAAAGCCATAAATTTTCAGCCACTTGCACGTAAGGGCCCTCCGGTAGGAGAGTCGACGTCTCTGCGCGTTGTTGGACGTGATAGCGCACACAGTCAGACACGCTTGTCTATCGCTGCGCATCCCTGGAGTACCTATTCGAGAACACATCTACAACGTTGCCGAGGTGTCGACTGCGACATCTTTGTGCAACAGAGGTACGTCAACACGAAAGAGTCTGAACTGACACGCCCGGATACGCGTCTGTATTTATGGACCCGCGTGTATACACGTATTTTGCAGGCAAGAGGCAACTCTGTATTGCTGCGTATCCAGCGGGCTGCAGACCTCGAAGAAGGCACTCGTGTTGCTCGCACGCTAGAAGTTCATAAACGTCTGCGCACTGCTGCTTGTCGGATGGCGTGCGTGTAACGGGTCCTGTGGCACACTATACACTCAGATTCACCTGCCGTGTCAGTAGTCAGGTGGTGAAATCCACAATCAGAAACGTCACTGCATTGCTGCTCTTTTGATCGACTTCAGATTCAGGTATCTCTCTGTGTACCACTGCTCATACACTCAGGACGTCGGAAGATTATTCTTGTTTCTTCCTTGATTATGGCATTTCTCTGAGAATTGCAGCGGAATTGTTATTTCGTGGGGTGAGCGCGCTCTCCTCCATGATGGGAAGAAGTGTGCAAATACACTTCCCACTACTCTCTAAACTCCAGTGTTGCTAAGTGGAACTCGTTGACGTAAATTTTCCAGTTTGGGTCCCCCTTGTACACATTATTCGTAGATATAATGTGGGGGAGCTTACTAATGCTGCGAAAGTGTCTTCCCCACGTGCTGCACGCGGAGATATCGGTGACTTTACAGTGGTCTCGCACGATAGTTTTCCTGGTTTATTTAGTTTCAGAAAAGGCATGGATTCTCTACGATGCCAGAGCGTATGTCACGATACCGGAAACGTGGCTATTGCGTCAATTTCCCAACAAGCGGAGCTGAACGTGAGGCAACTGCTTGCTGCCAGCAGTGCCAAATGTTCTGCTGCTACGCTGCAGAGTAGAACGCGCATTTGTGAGTTATATAGATATATATACTTATCTATATATATATGTACGTATAAAGAATGCGCAAAGACATCGCGTTTGGAATCTCGCTGCTCACCTTTGCAACCCTGTTGAAAGAAAGGAGCCGTTCCTAGTCGAAGTTCCGCGCAGGAGCCGGTGGCGCTCAGGTAGACCGTCATGTTATCAAACTGCAGCTTCGACTTTTAGTTGCCTAATCTGTGTGATCAACTCTCTCTTTTTCTTGCGTTTTCTGGTCAGCACACGTAGCGCGCCCTCTGATATGAACAGTGACTACTGGCTGAATCGAGCGCGATGACTTCAAGGAGGAGTTCAGACTTTCACTGACGAAACCAAAGCACACTCGAGGATGACGGCAGGTCGGCTTAGATGTCCGTGTACTAAACTGCACGTCCCTTTGGCCGTAGTCCTCGCAGTGTTTGTGTGTTCTACATTGTGGTACGCGCGTAGGCATTGCACATTTCACGCATCATCGTGTTCAAATGCGTACACGAAACGTTATCTCTACAGCGCAGCGCGCTTCTCCACGAAGAGTTATGCATGTGCGTGTTGAAGTATGACACTGAGGTAGACTATACATCAGGAAGAATTGAACTTTCTATTCTCTTAGAAAGGCAGTGGGAACACGCAGACGTGTAATTGCGTAGACCTCCCATAGCAGCCGAAGTCTACCTGCTTCTATATGCCTCATCCGTCGTTGCCCGCGCTCTCTCCCCGTGTCTGCTCCTCTCTCCTTCCCCTCGATCTGTCCTTCTCCCTGCACCGAAATCCCTGAACATGTGTCTATACGCAGCACACCCCTTATCCTGAGCTCGTCGTCTTTTTTTCCTAAAAAAGCCGTACATACGTATATATTTATAAACACACCACGTACATTCAAGCCCTGACACATCTTTGTCTACTTGGGTCATTCGGTGGTCTGCAACTTCTCGTCGCCAGCAATCTACCAGCAACATCAGTGGCAGCGGCTGCTGCAGCACGTAACCACCCGCTTGAGATTTGTTGGAAACGGGTATCTGCCTGCATGCATGGTTATTCGTATGTGGTAAGCGCAACTAGTAACGCTATCTACAAATATATAGATATATCGGTATGATGCGTGTATTTACAAGCTACACAGCGCGAGTCTGCCAGCAGTCCATGGCTGGCGAAAGGAAGTTTGGCGGGGTTTCACTTTTTCTTCTAAACCTTACTGGGAACAGAAGAGACGCTCTGTGCATGTCTCCCAACGCTGCATTTGTGTTACAGCATTAGAAAAGGATACGTGAATTTGAACACGCTGCTGTCGTTTTCCGCAACGCCGTCGTGCAAAAACCTGCCCGACAAGGGGCGGTCACGGCAAAAAATCTGCATTCTGAAGACGTGGCCGCGAATTTATTGAAATTTGTGTAAGCATTGCTGCAGGCACCGGCGCGTGCTACAGCGGGAAGAGTGGCTGCACAAGCGGCGCGCCCGGTGCATCTCCCATTTCACACCAGAGAAGACGTCTTTCGGATAGTTTTTCTCCCGCTTTGACACGTCTCATTTTCAAATGTGTGCGGAAGAGCTTTGGGCACTCCGGTTTCCATAGTTGTAGCTTTACACCTGTCGACGGCTGTACACAAACGCGAACACTCAAGGCACACCCATGTGTGGCGTACAGAGAGAAAAGACGCTGCTGACTATCGAAATTTGTTTAGTTCGTGCTGCTTTATACGTCTATTTATATGTGTCTAGTACGACAGTCGTATTCAGTAGTAGTATTATTATTAGTAGTAGTACTACTCGTAGTCGTAGTACCACTACTCGTAGTAGCAATAATAGTAGTAAGTCGTGCTTGCCTGTAGTCATAATCGTTGTGGTCTAATACCCAATCCGTAATGCCGCGGGTACCTTCGACGAAACTTTGCCTTTTCTGCTGCAGTTCTCACTCTGTGCAGCTGCTCTTTTTTTTGCGTCCTCTTCCCGCTGGTTTCCCTGCTTTGTTCTCTGTGTGTACGTGCACACTTCCAAGGACCACGAGAAATCATACTACAAACGTTGCTCTTACCGTTACCTGTGACAAAAGTAATTGCTAATTCGCGTACTGCCGAAGCAGTTGCTCTTCATATTACTGAAATCAGCATTTGGATGACAAAGACGCTTCCCTCCGACAACCGCTAAGTACCACGTGTTCCTGCCAATGTTAGCCTGCTGGCACGTACTGGCCCCGTCACTTTCCTCGTCATCTCCTCTGTCTGGGGCTTCGCAGCTTGTTTTTATCCAGGATGCACACGAGTGGTCGTCTTTGACTCCCGCACATTCTTTGAAACTGTTTACCGCATCCCGTCGCTCAAATAAATTTTTCGTTTTCCTCCGTCTTCATCGTCCTCATCTATACTCGTGCACACCGTTCTACTATTGCTGCTCACCACCAACATAAAAGTCCTCTACGACAGCTACATTGTTTTCGTTACCATCAGCTCACTTTTTGACCTCTATGGGGCGTTTTTCTAACCGTCGCAGCTCTACTACTATAATTACTCCAGGTGTATGTGTCGCGGCCGCCCTGTCTCTTCGTGCGGCGCTGCAGCATACGCAAGGGACCCACCTGCTGGCACACCGCAGAAGCAGGTAGCCCTCCACGTAATTTCACTCTCTAGTAGCACTCAGGCCCGTTGTCCCGCGCCTTCAACAACTGCAGCTGGTTCTGCTGCACCTGCTGCTTCTACCGCAGTTGCTTTTTTTCGTCACTTTCAGTTGGTGCTGCGATGGCGCCCGTGCTGCATGTGGGCGGTCGGGTGTTGGCCGCAGGAAGAGCCGCATGCAGAAAACGTGTTCTGCGCGTGCAAGAGTCTTGCTGCGTGTTCGTAAATTTACTCTCCCGTGCTGCCGCTTTGTCCTCTTCTCCCCGGGGCCTCTCTAGCAGCACTAGCAACGGCATCCCTCCATTCGAAAGAAACACCAACAGCAGCAACAGCAGCAGCGGCACTAGCGAACACCCGCGTGCAGCGCTCGGCAGCAGCACGTGCAGGTGTGTGAACATACCGGGTGAAAGCAGCAGGGGCGGTACCAGCCACCCTTCTCTTGCCACCAGCAGGAGCAGTCAGAGCTGGGGAAGCAGCCGCAGAGGCAATGCGAGTCTTCGCCACTGCGAATCTAGTACATTAAGAACCGATTTACGTGTCTCTGAACATTGCAATGGAACAACTAGCAGCAGCGCGAGCTGCACACACGCTCCTGGTTCTTACCCTCCTTCTTGTCCTCCGCGCCTCTGCTTCTCGCACGGCAGCAGCACGGCCAGAAACTCGTGGAATCCTCTGTCGAGCGTCACTGACAGCAGCAGCAGTCGCAAGCAATGCAGCTCGGGCACCGGCCGCACCCGCAGCAGCGCGGCGTGCAGCGGCCGCTGCAGCGGTGGCGAAAGCAGCAGCGACAGCAAAAACGCGCTTTCGGCGTTCTGTATGAATGAATCTCTGTCGGCTGGTGCCTGTGTAGCTGATGCCGGGTTTGTCAGTGGACGCTGCAGCAGCAGACGCCTCTACAGCGGCAGCGCCTACTGGGGAGAGAAACTGCGGGGCAAGCAGTATAGCAGTGAGACTGTCAACGAATGGAAGACGACGTTCCCTCATTTGAGCGAATACGACAACGAATGTAAGACACGCGGCGATGCTGCAGCAGGAGCAGCAGCTTCGCACAGCGGGACATCGGAAGCGGCGCGACCAAGAAGAGCAGCAGCAGCCGCAGATGCGCCCGAGACAGCGGGAACGGGCCAGCAGCAGCAGGTGGAAGGGCGGCAACAGGACAGCATCGGCAGCGAAGGCAGAAAATCAAAGCAGTGGCACGAGAAGGCGAAGAAGGAGTTGCACAGATGTATACCTACAAATTAAAAATATATACATCCACATGTGTGTAGTTACCCGAGTGTGTTTCTCAAAGGTGTGGCATTGATTTGTTTATATACTGACAAATACCGCTGTTACATAGAGGCTCCGTCCCCCTGGAAGCTTCTATATAGCACTCAAGCGTATCTGTTTCGTGCATACATGAATCTGAGTGTCTCTACGCTCAAGAGTCTAATTCGTATCTAAGTACATGTGAGTGTCTGTACACTCCAGTGCCTACTTCGTATATATATACGTGTGAGTGTCTGTACACTCAAGAGTCTAATGCGTATTTCAGTGCATGTACACTCAAGTGTTTATTTTGTATGGAAGTACGTTTCAGTGTCTGTACACTCCAGTGCCTACTTCGTATATATATACGTGTGAGTGTTTGTACACTCGAGCGTCTAATGCGTATTTCAGCGCATGGGAGTGTATGTACACTCAAGAGCCTAATTCGTCTTTAAGTACGTAGGAGTGTCTGTACACTCAAGTGTCTATTTCGTATATAAATACGTGTGACTGCCTGTAAACTCCAGTGTCTATTTCGTATCCACGTACATGTGGGCATCTGTACACTCCAGTGTCCACTTCGTGTACAAATACGTGTGAGTGTCTGTACAGCTCTTCTTGAATTGTAGGTGTCGTGGGGTAATCGTGTGTAACTGCCTGGGCAGCGCTGCAGGCCTGGCGTCGCGTCTTCGACGCAATGGATCGCGATTCGGACGGATACCTTTCCCAAGCAGATCTGCAGAAGACGCCGGACTTCACTCTTGCGAAGGCGCAGAAGCTCAGAGGTATGAACCCTAAAAAGAAGGCAAGAGAACGCAAGTGGTACAAGCATATATGTGTGCGTGCCTAGAATATGTGTTCGAGTCAAAACACACATGTGTACGTGTCTGTGCCTCTACGAGGCCAGTGGAGACCGCATGTGGGCGTGTAGGTCTATCGATACGCACGCAGAGAAAGCAAGCCACACAGACGCGTATACAAGGCAGGACGTTTGTCCCTGCTACCTCTGTAAAAAGGCACGCGTAGAAGGAGAAGAACAAGAAAATGGAAAAGTAAAGCCGCAACGCTACGCATTCCATCGCGGGAAAACGAGAGAGAACAAGAAAACTTGGCAGTCAGCGTCAGTGAACGCAGTAGGCTTCCAGAGAAGACAACTAGGAAAGGAGAAGAAAAAAGAGGCAATTGAAGACGAGAAGGAACTATGAAAGAGAAGTTTCGAAGGCGGGAAACAGAAGTGACGCAGTGAGGTTTCAATACGGCTTTGTAGAGATTTAAAACCGGACACAGTGACAGCGCAGAAGTCAACGCAAGAGGTTGGAAAAGTGAAGCGAGAAGAGCGACAGAGACAGATGGCGGAGGGACCGCAAGAAAGTGACTTGTAGATGGGAGGACGAAGAGACAGAAACGGGCTGCGCAAAGAGAAGGGGGAAACGATCTCAAGAAGGGGTGATGAAGAGAAGCTGAGTGTAAAAGGACAGCTGGAAGAGAGATCCCTGAGAAAGGGAGATGGAGACGGACAGAGAGAAACAGGCGCAGCGAAAGAGAGAGAGGGAGATGGGGCGGGCGAATTGAAGAAGAGTATATAGGGTGCTACTCAGTATTTATCCCGAACAGCAGGAAGGAGGAGAGACGAAGAGTGGAAATAGTGAGGCACGACAATAATAGGGCTGGCGCAACAGCAGCAGCAGGGGCGTTTGTACGACAGCGGAGGGTCCTTCTGTCACTTCGTTGGATAAGGGTTGCTGTGCGAAGTTGGAGAGAGGGTAGGAGAAGAAAAGTGAGAGAAGACCGCGTGGAAGATGTAAGGAAAAGCTGTGTAGGAGGCGGGGGACGGCAGATACTTATCAGATCGAAGGAACAGACACATACAAGGAGGGCCTCAAATCGACGCAGCCTCTTTTTTTGACGCAGTGTGGAGTGAAACAAGGACACGTCTCAGAAGCGGAGAGGACGACTCACGCAGAGATGGCTGAAGAACTTCGGAGCCCAGCGGAAGGTCGTCAGCAAACGTGACAGAAAGTGAACAGTCACAGACGGCTCCCCTCGTGTGGGAATTCGGAGCGTGCGGCTTTTCTATGTCAGCCAGTCGGAGACAAATATGCGATCCCATCCCAGTGGCATTCTTTCATCTTCGTCGATGTATAAATATATATGTGTATATGTGTCTGTGAGTGGGTGCACGTCTCCCTCTCTCCCGCTTTCTCTCTGTCCACACATCTGTACATGTCTCTGTATACGTGTGTTGTCTACGTACATTCGTATACACGTGTATATATATATGTATGAGTTTTGAGGTGAGGCAGGACTTCAACGGGGGAAACGGTGGGGGTCCGTTTGTGAGACGACATTTTTGTCCGCAATTCTTTTGCATATCTGGTGTGCGGCTGCGACGTTTTTCATTCTGCTTCTTGTGCAGACTACGACGCAGATCAGAATAATCTCATTGACTTTGGCGAGTTCGTCAAAGCGCTGTACAACGTAGATAAAGAAATGTTTCTCGAGTCTTTTGAGGGCTTCGATCCGGTGGACATACAGCTGGAATTCGATAAGTACTCAGGTAGGTATCCACCAATTCATTTGAGTAGCATACCTTCACACAACGGCGTCAGGATCTCTGTTTGTACGTAGAAAGAGGCAAAAAGCAAGACAAGTCTATTTATGTGATAACGCATATCATAACAGATGGATTCACCCCGTAAACGTGCCTGCCCTCTCTCTCTCTCTCTCTCTATATATATATATATATAGTATAGA
>KL647303.1:502928-554604 GCA_000727475.1 Sarcocystis neurona | reverse complement strand
GCCGTCCTCTCTCTCTCTCTCTCTATATATATATATATATAGGTATAGATATATATATATATATGTATACATATATACATATGGACGTATATGTATAGATATACACACATGGTTGTACATGCAAACGTCCGAGGATATTTAAAAGTACGACGTGAAGGACGAGCGACTTTCGCTGTTTTCCGAAGGTACCGTATTTTGCCGCACACAGCTCGTGCATGTTAAATAGTCAGACATAACCTCACGTAAAGGAAAACAAACATATGCATATATACGCGTGCATGCTCATATACGGATATACGTGGAGAGGCGTTTAACAGCTCCTGCTGTAAAGGGCAGCCCCCGTAGGCTTGGCGTTCATCGGGATGCAGTGACACCCGTGCTGGGTCGCTTGCAATGATCGAAATCCGAAGCAGCTGAGTCAAGACCATTTTTATACATGTGTGTGTTTTTTCTACAGCAGTGCTTCTGTAATTCTCTGACGGTTGTGAAGAACATCTTGCCTACGGTACACACGGGCCAGTCGACTACGTGCACCTGTAATTCACGTGCACAGCTGTAGATGTGTACAAGGGCTATAAGACATATATATATATAGATATAGATATATGTGCATTACGAAGTTCACATGTATACATACATACGTATATAGATAGATATATCTGCATTTCGAAGTTCATATGTGTACGTCAACGAAGGCACAGGTGCGCGTGTGTTCTGCGGTGTTCTTTGGCAGTCGTAGATGAGGCGTCTCCCACCAAGAAGCACATCCCGGAGTCTCGCGTAGAACTCATAATGCAACATAATAAATTCACGTGCATAACCGCCCCTGATATAAAACGGCTATTCAAAGAGCTGGACGTCAACGGAGACGGAGTCATCGATTTCTCAGACTTCCAGCAGGTCAGTGTGTCCCCACGGCAGTCTGTTGTCCTTCTCTGTAGTGGTAAAGCGTGAAATGCTGCTGCGTCTGCGTTTTGCTGCAGCACTGGTTTGCCTCCTTCCGCCCGTGCTGCTGTAGCGTCTGCTAGCACTACGCTGCTGCACACTTGTCGTCTTCTACTACCAGCTGCTGTTGCGTCAGTACGTCTCTGCTGCCGCACCCGCACATTTCAGTTGGCGCAGCCTCCTGTTTCTTCTGTTGCCATCATAAACCTGTGCTGCTGCTTCGAGTTGTGTGGGCCGCTGTTGAGTCACGTGGCGCTGCTCCCGCGCGCTAGACCGTCTGTTTGTGAAGGGTTTGATATCTTTGGAACTGGACAACATTCTGCAAAAGTCAGGGTACACATGCGTTATGCCAGATACAAGGATGTCGGAAAGCTTGCTGGTACGCATACGAAAGACACACATATGTGTGTGTATATACCGATATATTCTACGTGTGGGTGTGTACACCTAAATCTGTACTCTATCGTTTTTTAACAATGGTGGCTTACAGAAAAGTCAGCTTTTCTTACTACTGCGTACACATTAAGAAACCACAGAACAGGTAAGCTGCACAGACACGTGTACGAAGGGCACGTACGGCGTGCAGATGCGCTGAACGCGACGAAGCGGAGCAATTGGGTAGGGGTGAAGAATCAGACGAGACGTCACAGTCCGGCTGAAGAGAGTTGAAAGAACACGTATGCAGACGCCTATTGACGAACGTATGAGGTGAAATATTTGAGAAACTGCAATCATGTTTGGCCGTCGGAAATAGAATGGAAAACGAAAATTGCTTCACTTTGCCATCGACAGGCTGAATTCTTTCTTTCTGGCATTTCTTCGCACGAGCTTAGAAGTCTGTAGCTCTGCGGTGAGGTGGTCCTGCTGCAGAGGGGGTACGCCCGCTGTTGTTACACGTTGATGTCATCTCTCGGTAGAACAATCGTTTGTGGCTGAGTATCGAATGTACTTTGTCGAGGTAACTCTTCGCTGAAGTGTTCTTTATCGTTGAAGGTACAGTTTCGCTGCGCGGCAGTGTGTGCAGCGATTCACCTGACAGCTGCTACACTAGAGGATATTCTCGTATACACACTGTTGAGTAAAGCAGCTGACCTATTTACTCCCGACGTGCCTATTTTTAAGGAACTCATTGTTTAGAGAGGGTCACACTCTGCCTTGAATACGCTCTCAGCTTGGAGGACAGTCTTTTTAGTAGAAGACCCAGGCTTCCCCCCTTCAAGCGAAGTCGATAAACTCCTTCAGTGTTAGGCTACATTCATTATAGATGCGCGCTTACACCGCGACCCATAAAAAAGAGCAAACGTGTGTATCGCACGTTTCTATACACGAAGAATCAGCTCCACGAGTTACGGAAACTCGTCGCGGAGACCGGCGTATCATTCGCATGGCATGCGGACGCATCGCGTGCGTCGATGCCGACGCATCGCGTAGATCAGAGTCATGCGCTCGCACGCAGATTTTTACGTTTGAGCTGGTAGGAATAAAAACCGACGCTTTGTACATGCTGTTGAATATCATATTCCAGTCTATTACATCATCATGGGTAGACGCGGAATAGAGAGCGTACCAATGAGACGGCATCGGCTACGAGATCTCAGAATTCAGATTTTCCTTCTGCATTGCGATTGCGGTAGCACCGTCTTCTGGCACTTACCTCTGGTTTCTTCTTCACTTCTGCATTTTTTATCAGTGTGTGCAGCGCCGAGGGTGAAAGACGTGGAATGCTGCGTGCAGAGCTCCAACAGCATCCGCGGTCTGCACTTTTCCAGGCACATGATGTGTCGTGAAAGCAATCAAGTTCGCTGACATCATATTGGATCCGTCGATTACGAGGTAGTCGTCTTTAGGCGCTTACTGTGGCGTTTACAGAAGTACACACACGTGTGTGAATACACGTATGTATATAGACACACGTGTGTGTGAGAACATGATTACACATATACGAATTGTCGCAGCGTTTCAATGGGTTCTGCTGGGCAGGCGCTAAGTAGAAAGAAGCGTAGAGCAGCAGATTGCGTGCGTCCCTGAGTTTCGGGCGGCGACTCCAACTCGTGGGTTCGGGTACCCACGTCAAAGTTTGCAGTATACAGATGAGCAGATGGAGAAGTGCGACGGCACCTGAGGGCTTTGGTTAGAGCTTCTGTGTCTAAGAGCATCTGCTAGGCTCTCCTTGAGCACCCTTCATGGGATGAGTTTGACAGAAAGAGAACGTCGAGCGCGATTGTGTGGTGGTCAACGAAAAGGAGCATTGCCAAGATATTATGGTGGCAAGAGAATACTGTTACAAGGAAATTTTGAACTTTCAGGTCTTGTCAGGCTCTCCTTGCATCGTGTGCTTCATTTTCCCGGTCAACTCTCCACAGTGGCCATACACTTCAGTATTTTGCCACTCACCTGAAAAGACAAGCATAAGTGTACTACTTCCTGTACTATGTATACAGTCTCTGATCAGTTCGGTAAACTGCACAGAGGGGGGGCATATCCTACGGGGTTGCCACTACAGTCGTCATGCACGTGCAATCGCGAGTCCTCGGGGACAGCAAGGTTATGGGTGCTTCTCTGAGACGATAAAGAGCGTCGACTGGTACTTCGAGAATTCTGTGACCGCCAAGAAAAGCAGTAGTTTATGACAGGAATTGAGTGTGGATGACTTATACTACGATTTAAGGCTTGGGGATGTTGCTACCGATTGAGCATGCCATGAGTAACACATCTCCAAAGCTATCTACATGGTTGACTAGGACTACAGAGCATTGGATGTGTACATCACGACGACTAGAAATCGGTAAAGGCGCAAGTGTAAATTTTGTGGAAGAACGTCAGAGGTATATGAAGTGGTAAGGTAGGCAACGCCTGCTAATCTTGATATGTTTACCTACTAGCTGTGTTATGCTTCGCAGTCTCCTTAATGCTGAAGAAACTCTTCGAAAGTATAAAGAGAAGGAAGGGGCGCTTACTCGTGTCTTGCATCAATTTAACTGTTCTCGCACGGAAAGAAGTTGCGGACAGGAGTGATCTACGGTCCAACGCGAGTGACACCTCAAATGAAAGAAACCTACAAGCATCTTTACCTGCTTTTACGGGCTGACGCACGTGAATCTTACCAGGCTTGCTTCCTGTAGCTTCACACGCATATGCAGCCGTCACTCAGGACACTCCCACAGAACGCACGAACAGATTCGGTTGTGTGGAACGGCGGCCTTATCGCGTGGTGTGTCTTTGTCTTCGACGGATAACTAAACACGGGTAACCTCACGGTAGGCCATCGGGTGGTTGCCTGCGTTTGCAAGAAAAGTTTTCACTGTGAAAAAGTGCAACCACGCAACTCAGGCTCTCCAGCATATTCGCAGCCTTGCGGATCCACCTCACTGAAACATGAGTTGTCTTGACCAGAAGTTACCGGGCAGCACTTTCTCGTAGCAGTTCACTCATGTGCCAACTTCTGGCACGCACAATGAAAAGCAACACGTTCCAGTTCCCGTGTGTCGGCGACACCACATCCCGTGCAAAGAGTTTGACGTACGCCTACACATTCTGTTCCCAGCAGTTCTCTCGTAGATTGTAATGCCTAATAAGGCGGGGAAAAAACTGCCTCGTATACACCCATCCTCCTCAGCGCGAGTGGGGAACTAACATTGGTAAAGTGGAAGACAGAGAGGTAGATAGCTATCCAAAGAGGAAACTTCGAATTGCCTCGTATATAGCCTTCCTCCTCAGCCTGAGTGGTGCACCAACATTAGTAAACTGGAAGACAGAGAGGTAGATAGCTATGCAAAGAGGAAACTTCGAATTGCCTCGTGCATACCCTTCCGTCTCAGCCAAAGCGGGGCACTTACATTTAAGCAGTGGA
Organism: Sarcocystis neurona; assembly: GCA_000727475.1. Taxonomy (NCBI): domain Eukaryota; phylum Apicomplexa; class Conoidasida; order Eucoccidiorida; family Sarcocystidae; genus Sarcocystis; species Sarcocystis neurona. The sequence goes on along the minus strand of KL647303.1, from coordinate 549,809 downwards.
AGGCAGAGAGGTAGATAGCTACGCAAAGAGGGAACTTCGAAGTGCCTCGTGTGTACCCTTCCGTCTCAGCCTAGGTGGGGCACTAACATTTAAGAAGTGAAGGGCATAGAGGGAAAGAGCTATACAAAGGCGAAACTTCGGGGGGACATCACAATCTTCGTTGTCCGTTGAACGGACGAAAAAAAGTGCATTTCGCAGGACTTAGTATTATGTACATACCGCTCGCTCTTTGGTACTTCGATGACTGCTGCGCGGAATTAGTCAGTCGTCGCTGGCGGCAGCACTGTTTTCGCTGTTGTAATCGTAGGTGCACCGAGTGGACAGGATTACGTGTGTGTGGGTAGAAATCGCCGCACGCAGCTTCTTTTACACGTCACCAGCACACTGATGTATTCTGACTAACCCGGAGCGCTTGGCTGCAAAACTCTGGTTCAGAACTTTAGAAATTATGGCATGAAGAAACTCTGGTTCAGCACTTTAGAACTTATGGCATGAAGTGTGAACATGCGATGCGTCTCCCACCATGGCGCTCGCGCATGATATCACTGCGGTCGCAGTGAGACACACGCGGACGTACTGCATTCAGCTGCACGAGTCGAGAGCAGGCCGCAAGGCAAGTATCCCACAGAAAGGAGAGAAACAGTGCGTCACGGGGGCCTTCGTACAAGTGCAGATTGTCGGGAGGGTCAGCGCTAAAGACCGCGAGGCCTTGGCCCTCGATACATTAAGCGGACAATAAGTGAAGGCTTCCCATACCGCTGCTTCCGGAATTATCCGTTTTCTGCATTCTGCGGAACTTCCACCTGGCTGCGCAGTGGTACGTTCAATCGACTTGAGTGATTTACTGTTTTCTTGAGGGGCACAGGTAAGGAAGCAAGTCTACAGTTGGCGAACGTAGATGGAAGCTGTACGCTCGATTGTTCCCAAACGAAGAAACACACGCGTTGTTAGGCAGACAGGCAAATTAGAAGCAGATGCCTGGCCTACGTGTGCGACCAAGCAAGTGTGACACTAGAGGGAAGCATGCGGTTTCAACTAACGTCTGCATATGCGTGTGCCGGGAACATGCATATCCGTCTCCATTCAAACGCGGGAATTCGTGCATCCAAAAGACGCACGAAGGGAAATGTATATATTTCAAAACTCGCCGTGTCTAGTTTGCAGGGTCGCTTGTGCACTCGAAATTGAGAAATAAACGCACATTTGCAACACGTGTAGTCACACAGCTTTCGGGTGAGGCACAAAAGATTAATACAACAAACGCAAACAGAGGATTAGCACGTTCGCAGCATTTTGAGTTCTTTACGCTGGTAGGTGCAACCGTGATGAACGAGTGAGCTGAAAGGGTCACGTTAAAAGCTGGCAATGTACGTATTGTGCACCCACTTCTGAAGGGGTGCGTTGCCATGTACTTCCGCGCTAATGGCGCCGGCTGCTGGTAGAATGCTGTGACTGGCTCATCTCATACGGCGCTGCAGACAGCGTCGATTGCTCTCTTGCAGCACCGCTGAAGGCGGCAAAGCTCCAGCTCCTCGTACGTAAAAGAAGAAGAATTTTCTGTCATCAGCGTGTGCATATGCTTATGCATGTCCGTCAAGTGAGGTAGAAGTAATGGCAGTAACTTCTGGCGCGCATTCGGGTTCTCGCAAACGTTTACGATTATCTGCAACGCCTGCAGAGTACGACCATATCAAAGGCAGGTACACGCCAACCCCGGTGGATGATGTAGGAATGTAGAGATTCCTCAGCACACAAGTGTGCAGAGACAGCTTATTACTTGTGTGTGTGTGGATGCGCGTGAACGACGACCACGAGAGACTACAGGATCCATCTTTACACTGACGGAGTCGTAATGTGTATCTGCAATGGCTTGTCTGTTGGGATCCAAATCCAGTTTTATTACGAAGTGGGCGCTATGCACGCAGGCGTACGCAGGCTGTATCAGTGCACATGTCGCTCCGCGTGTGCTGTCAAAGAGTGCCCAATAGTTGCGTCTATTAATAGGCGTATGACATTCCTCAGACGGTGCGCACGGTCGATGACACACGCGCACGCAGACGTGAGCATTCTCCAAAGCAGTGTACCAGGAAAACATACAGAACCGGTCCCGCGTGTGCAGTCTACCACATTTCGCTTACATAGCCCAGATTGTTTGACTTGGTTTCGAGAAAGCACGTGGCAGCGACTAGCAGCAAGAAGTGTTCAGTACACTGCCGTTTTGCCTCAATGGAGAGCAAAAGAGCAGCGACTAGCGCTAGTAGGTCGCCTCTGCAGTCTTCAACAGCGTCTGCTGGAAGAGAACGATCTTTCGGGTCGTTTGAACAGACGAGCGACCCATGGAAGAATGCCTGAACACGCGTAGCAGAGACCGCATTTTATCTTGGATGCGTCCGAGATTCGGTTGATGTGGTCTCTGGCAAAAATGTGTAAAAGTCAACGAAAATGTATGTGTGTGCATCTTGCATGCATCAATTTCTGATTTTGGACGGAAGGCTGCATGCGTCGCGCTTGCCGGTGCGACCGTGGGAACTGATATTTAGATGCAGTTGTCAAGCACACTGAACAGGATCCTGCCTACTAATTCTGTGGCGTCGCCGCTGCAAAGTGTGCAGGTTCGCCTGTACGTGTAAATCCGCATACATTCTTTATCTTACTGCAGGTGTTTGGTGCCTTTACTCTTCGAGCGTGTTTGTATCATCAGATATGCAGTGCGGACGTAACCGCATAGCCCTGTCTGCCAGAGACACACACAAGCGCGTGGTCCCACAATTAGGTAAGGACGCCGCGCGCTTCTCGTGTTGTGGAAGTACACACGTCATTACTCGTTCCACTGTCGTCAAGCAGCAGCTTCCCTCTTCAGAGATGCGGTCCGAACAGGAAGAGATCTCTGCTCCTAATATTACGTGCTTAAGCGGTGTGCGCCAAATTATCCACATCCTCCGCATCACAGTGATAAGCGCAGTGCATCAGTGGGACTCTTTGCACCCACGTACCTTCATTACAGCATAGATGCATCTGCACGTGGACACCGGTAGGACTCCATTTGGCACCCCCACCTATCTCTCGTTTTCCAAATATCTTCATAGGGTCCGCCGATATTCGCATACAAGCGTGGATATTATCGTGTGCAGGTAGACATACATATATATAGGTAGACACAAATATATGTAGATACATGCTTACACGCGTGGGCGAACCTCATCGCTATGGACTCACTGTCCGGCAGTTACATATACCCGCATCTGTGGCTATTTGTCCATTTGTAAGTCAGTCCGCATGTGTATGTGCGTATGTTTGCGTCGGCACGCCTACGTGAATGAGCAACTTGCTGGACAGTAGTCGCAGGTACAGGTGAGAAAGTATGATTACACAGACTGATGGAGGTGGCGTTACCTGATGTTTACAAGCCGGCGACCTATCCTCGTTCAGGCTTCGCGCAGACTTGTGTCTCTGTTTGTGTGCTATTTTGCCAGATGTTCACACGTACACGCGAATAACGATCTACGACCGTAGTCATGTGTCTCCCGTCTATATAAAGATATGCGCACGTGTACTGTATAAAAAGGTACACGTGTTGATACGTATACGCGTGGGTACAAATTTCAGCGGCGACCTGTGAGTTATTTAACCCTCAAGGGCCGGCGGGATACATAAAACGCATGTTGAGCAGAGGGTCTGGATGACCAGACCGTTGCAGCGTCATTTGCACATACCTTCCTCTTCTTTGATTCGTCGTCGTCAGCTACAAGCTGTTGCAGCAAGATTTCTTTGCCCCTTTCTACCGCAGTGGGACACGTCTTCGGCTGTATGCAGGATGTCTTATCTGTCTTAGGTCTTCTGCAAGTGTTATCCGTAAGTAACTCATCCTCCCGTTTGATTCGCTCAACGCTCCCTACCAATGGAAACTGTATCTCCAGCAACGCTTTCAGCATGTCTCCCACGTATATAAGCACTTTTCCTTCCACCAGTGCTTCGCGGAAGTAGGCTTCCTTGCAGACCAGAGTAAGAAGTCGAGTGCAGGAGGTCAGGAACTGATGGCGAGCTTTCATCGGACATATCTTTGTTGACCTGTGTTGGCTCTCTAGCGACTCGCGCCGGACAGAGCATACGGACGGACAATCTTCCGTAGAGACAGCAGGGGCGAACGTGTGTATGAAGATGTGTAGAAAGACTCGGGGAGACACATGTGCCAGACGCGCAGCAGCACCATCTGACGAAACCCGCGACAAAATAGTGTGCGCTAGATCCGCAGCGGTTGCGCGCGTCAGGAAGACGCTAGCGTCGTACTCTGTCGTCGTAGATTTCTTCACAGCGTGCGGGTAATTCGTCCGCATTTCTGTGGAGTTTTCTAGCGAATCATGTACGGAGACAAGGAGATCCGTCTTATCTCGTACACAGTGAGCTTCGTCATGCAGCGACACACCTCCTAAAATACTTAGCTCCAGCAGAGTTGTGGTCAGAAAGTCCTTGCCCTCCCCAATACAACGCACTGGGGAAGTCGTGTCATCCTGCGCCATCGTCTTGTCCCCTGCTCCTGTTGCTGCTGATACTGCTGCTTCTTTCGCATTCACAGGTAATCCTGCATTCCCACATCTGAAAGCTTCCACGAAACTGCCTTCTTGTGGCTGTCCTTGTTTATTAACTGTACAGTGCTGCATCATGTCAACTGTGGAACAGGATGGCTCTTTTGTTCCTGCACTAATCCATATCGCGTGAGATTCCTGAGGTAGAGGATGCTGCGCAACGTTTCCAACTAGTTTTTCTTGATAATTTTGTGGGGGAAGAGGCAGCTGATCACTTAGAATGGTCTCTGAAACAGCAGCTACGTCTCGCCGTGTGGCAATCTCGTCTTGCTGGTGTAGGCCCACGCTGAAGCGGAGGAGTGCGGGGTTCCTGCCCCACTTCACACGTGCTGCTCTTTCAGTGGCCACCCACCGCCGCCGTGGCTGTTTTCGAGATCGCAGATGTTTCCAGGAAGAGAAAGGAGAACAAGCAAAATGTCCTGTCAGTGTTCGGGATGTGCTTTTGTTGAAGTGGTTTGCCCTAAGGCAGTGTGCGGAGGCAGCGCAGCAGCCCGTCTGTCTTACGTTTGCTGCTGTGTCCTCTGTTGAGAGGGGTAGAGTTGAGTCTCCTCCTTCGCCAGCTCTCGCCGCAGCAGAAGCTGAGTCTGTTGCGCGACCACTGCCAGATATGGTAGAACCAGAAGCAGCACCAAAACCGGCAACAGAATCAATGCTAGCGGCGCACGCGTGAGTATCAGTGTCCTGCCGCGCGAGTGTCTGGTAAAATGTAAATTTTTTAGTCTGGTGTCCCCAGTTCACGCGGATGGATCGTACACATGCCACCCACTGACGTCTAGGGACGCGTCTGGCCCGTAGCGCTCTCCAAGAGGGCCTTTGTTTTCTGTTTTCAAAGCTGGGTGTGGTGGTGATCGGTGTCTTCGAGTAGGTGGGAGGTGAATTAGGTTCTTTCATTTCCGCATTCTGCCCTAACGTTTCCTCCCTTCCCCACTGGGGAGACTCTGTCGCGCTTTGTGAATTGGAGGAAAGGTTGGACTCTCCTTCCCCTTTGGTTTTAGGTGATAACATTTCGCCCTTAGTCGCATCTGCCCGATGATCGGGCCGGCAGTCCCCAAGGGACGCTTCCTCTCCTTGCTTTGGTAAAGCTGTTGCATCCACAAACGTTGTTGATGTTCGCTTATCTATCGAAAGCCTGCAGAGCTCCCGCAGGCGTTCTTTCGTGTAGAACCCCGCAGTCGTCCATGCAGTTTGAATCAGCAGGTCCAGCACCAGGCCGGAAGAAGACAAGAAAAGAGCCGCTGCCAAATTCACAAACAGGGGTCCCGCACACTTTCACTTTCAATGTAGGGCTTCGCACATCTGCAGAAGAATGTTTTCTGGGTACTGACTTTTCGAACCCGATTGTGCGTCGCATTCCTTCAGGGGAATCCTGACAAATGTTTGAGCTCGAATAGTCACGAATATCCAGAAAAGAACACAAGAGAGCATGGAATCATGGGGTTCAGCAAGTGTATACACTCCTTTCCTTTTGTACTTACTATCCGTAGCGACCGTTTTGGCAGGATACGCAAACCGCCGCGTTGGCGTGAAACACCAAGCACAAGAACTTGTCTTTACAAAAACTACAGGCCGGGTGTGTGTACGTCCCGTTGAAGACACATATGAATAGAGCATCTTTGTCTGAATATGACGCGTGTTGCGCATGTCATCATATGGATCCGGAGGCTCACGAACGAGATCCGTAAATGCCTCAGTGGTACAGCTGCGTGTGCAAAATACTGTGACGGTCTAGGAATGTGCTAATATACAGACACATATATGGATATGCCTCTACACGTACGTGTAAGCATTGTTGCGGATAATACTAACAAAGTGACGTGATGGGCTATCCGCACGCGTGTGCGCTTCCCACTTACACAAGCAAGCGGAAGCACTAATAACGTATATACACGCTCTCGCAGTATTGTTGTTCGGCAACACCTACAGTCCTTGTCTGTCGCGACTAGGCGAATGCAATCCATTACGGTCCTGCGTATTGACAAGTCGTCATCGTGGAGAAGCGGGAACAGCGCTCTGGATAAAGCCAGGAGAGCTGGAGGCTTCTGAAAGATGCAGCGACCTGCTGAACTGAGTAGGTACTGTTGAAGCACCTCCACTACGGAACCCCGAAGTTCGACGGTGGTGCCCTCGATCCCTCGGAGTAGCACGTCTAGGATCCCTGCTCAAATGCTCAGACTCAACCAGTGGGACGCACAGCTGTTGCAGCACCCAAGGGAGGAAGCAGGCGGGCATGCAAAGTCGAAAGTGAACATCAGTGATACACAAGACGGACTGGAAGTACTCAGATGACCTCTAGTGCGAGTTCGACTAGAATGCGCTTACTCAAAACCGCTTGTGATAGACATCCATTATACGCGTACAAATCAGTGCGTTTTCGCGCAAAGACATCTAGGTCCACATCTGAAAAATGTACTGACACCCAGGACATCAAGAAGCAAAGTCAATTCTACTTAGCTTACAGGACAAAAAGTGACACACGTATGCATCTCTGACTGTGCAGTCGTATAATTCTCGACAGGTTCAGGGGATGCGGAGGGCTACGTCTACATTACATGCAGAGTTGATTGGTCAGCCCGACTTGAAAACGTTCCACTCAATAATGTTCTACAGTACACGTGAACTAGTATCTGCTCTCGAGAAGGCGCGTACTCTTCTACGTGGCTGTGGGATGTGCGTGCTTCAGCTCTCCGGTACATAAAGCAAATAAGCGTACTTGAGTGAAGCACTTTGTAGACGGTGCATAACGCTTCCTGCCGAGGTGGTATGTTTTGCGTAGTGATTCGGCCACTGAGTGCCATGTAGCTGTAGCTCGGCGATCAGATGCACAGAATTGATTCGAAATACGTGAACATTAAACGGTCAGAACGATGTGTCTTGCTCTACGGAAATTTGTCTGCAACACACTTCGGGCGAAAAATGGATTCTCTTCTTAGGGATCTGGACACTTTCGTACATTTCTGATTCTCCACCAGCACGTACAAAAGTGCACACAGATGCGGGCCTGAGCAGAATTCATTGTCTGCTAAGTTGTGCGATAACAACCCTCGAAATGATGGCTATCTGCGCGCAAGCAGATCCGCGGGTGAACATACTCCAGTGTATGATAAGATGTCAACCATGCGGGACACTGATGCCTCTTCATAGTATAGTAGAATTCGCAGGCCGTGCACCTGGTGCGTGTTCACGTACTATATCTGCGCGCATACAGGGGTGCATCGAGCGGCACCCCAGTTCACGTAGGTTGGTGACCTTTTGCGTGCGAGGTACTCATCCACCTGCTTGTCAATCTACATTTTCTCCCTTCCGTTGGTGAGTCAGGAATACTCAGCATTGTTCAGTGCGCCCTTGACCACAGGGCTGACGCCCTTCTCAAAGTGTTGCTCGGCACGTGCGCGAGGACTGACGCCACAAATTTGTTTTTAATATCCCAATGATATCCGTAACCCGAAACGTGTTTGTGTACACAGAAAGACCGGAGGAGAGTGCAGGCGGCTAAAGAACTGTCAAACATGTCAAAATGCGAACAGAGGGCGCATACTCAGGTGCACTGAATGTGTACCCCTATCAAGCACCAGCGTGTTAAATATTCAGGTGAGGGTATGCCCGCGAAAGCATGTGAAGACACTCATGTACGGAAAGAGGCTCTACAACTTCTGCATACACAACAGGTAGAAAAGCTACCTGCGTGGAAAGCCTCGACGCAGTTTTGAGGGCTCTTCAACAGAGTTAGAAGTTCTTGCAGCGTTTTTTTCTTCAACACGTCATCTTCACTGTTCAGCTGGGTTGCAAGCTTTTTGTAGTACCGCCGACCGTAAGCACACTGCAGTGTGCTAGGAGGCAGCGGCTTCAAGTCTGGGTTTACAACGCCCAGTCGAGCCGTAGTGGAGTTGAACATTCTTGTACTGGGAACAAAGCAAGTCGGGATTCTCTGCTTCCGTGTTCGAAGGAACTATGCAGAAAGAAAAAGACATTTAGCGTCACTGATTAATAGCACTGCAGAGTAGACACACACTCCGTGCTTCTACCGTTGTCGAAAGTAATGTATATATATGCGAGTAGTGTTAACGCGGGTGGTGCGACATTGTTGTGTCAGTCGCCGTGTGTGCGGTACAACGCACTGCTTTGGCACAGTGAGCTTGTTTCTCCCCTCCCCACACAGACAAGGCACAAGCCAGCAGGTCAACAGAGAGCAACGCCCAGGTCGTTACAGCATATACGTTGACAAACATTCCGGTAGAGCCCAACGCAGAGAAGCACACACCCACATACACGTACACGCACATGCCAACATCATACGTATCGGTACGTACGTAAATACCACAGACGCCGGCTAATAGCTGCGGTAGACACAGCGGTACGCTTCCATACACACGCGAACGCGTAAATACAGGACAAACAGATACATCTGATTACATATTAAGAAGCGTAGACGCATCGAGCAAATGGTTCTGTCGACGCTCAGTGACACGCCTGCGATACCTCTGTCGAGGACAAGAGTATTTCTGCAGTGATGCTCGTAACTCCTTGCAGTGGTTTATGCAACTGGTTTCTCCCCTAGAATATAGTGGCGTGGATTGGTGCGTGTGGGCGAAGCGCAAGGACGTGCATCAGAATACAAGTATGTCACTACATTCGGAGACACCGACCACGCATGTTCAGAACTCTGTGCACAGTATACGGAGGAAGTTGCGGAATGTGGACATCTCCTCTCACTTTAGCCTTACGCTGTAGTGTAATGGAGTTTCCCTTCATCAGTTTGCCCTTGCAGCAGAAAGGTTAAACCGTGTGCCTCTGCGTTTCCCATACAGAGATTTCTGCTGTCCTGTACACATGCCGCTGGCGACGTGTTCCCGAAAAGTATGGCGGCCAGGAAGGCCACTTTAGTTCTCTGCTGCCCCGTAGACACGCTGCTGGCTAAGTGTTCCCAAAGGGCTGTTGCAGGCACAAAGGTGACCTTATGTTATAATGGTAATCGGAACAATAGACGTGTCTCATGCATGCAGAATGACGGAGACGACACCCTTCCACTACTGTGTCTGTCGAGTGCTGTTATCTCTCAGCTTCACACGGGGAAATTTGAGGGACATAGAAAGAACCACTAAAAAAAAGATGTGCACTTCTTCACAATTCCGTTATCTGAATGGTGTTGCATAACCTCGTAGAGCAAGCGCTCTTTGCTTGGGGACGAGCTACATCGCCTCGCATTTATTAATTGCATCGTACGTGCGTGTGAAGCTTTACCTACTCTATAATTTTATTCAATTCCGAAGCGCCTACCATCATCACATCTCCTCGGACGACATGCAGGCAAAGGCAGTTCGCACACGCCTTCACAGTTGCTAGATGCGTTAAATCATTTACCGTGCGGGTTCTACGGAAAAGGCGTGAATGATGATTTGTTGCACTTCATTTACGTCAACAAGTTCTCGAATGGACGCGTCGAGTGAAAAAGAGAGCCGGAGATCCTCGCAACCGACTTTGGGGAGGACAGTATAACTACAAGTGTTTCGAGCTAAAACAGTTAAGTTGTGGGGCCCGGTAGCTACGCATGGGCAGCAACAGGGGCAGCAAAACTCCCGCCAATCTGCATGCGAGACACCGGGTTCTCTCTCCACGGACGTGTCCAAGCGTAGGAGACTGCGCAGTTTCTTCTTTTTCTGCTTCTGGACGGACACGTACCCATAGTTGTATACACGCGAAACGAGACATAGCATTTGCCACTTCACTCCGTACAAAACTTTGAGCAACGAGACAAAGCAGGAGGAAATGGAGACACACTTTTCTCTCTCCTCCGTACGTGGCTTCACTGCTGTGCAAAATCGGCACACGTACGGCCAGGATTCTATATTGACACAGCTTGTGAAGTAAGTAACCTCTGCAATAGAGTCTTTTCACACTGACTGACTTGTGCGCACTTCTACGCGCAAAGCACTGCAGTGAACCACATGTGTGTTTCCCTAACCACAGGTAATAACGGCCAACTACGAAGTCTACTCTGTTGTATTTGCCTCGCAGACGGCAGGTGAAAACCGTCAACCGTGAAACCTATTCTACATTTGTGTGCCTCACTCGCTACGTGAGTACGGTACACATTGAAGCCCGGTTTCTTCCTGAGTGGTTGACATGGCATGAAGTGAGTACAACAATTCCACGTGCAATGACCGTCTCGGCGGGCGCAAGGTGGATGCCTCACAATGAACAGCGTACCGCGGTGTACGTCGTTCTCTGTCGGCACGCGTCCGTAGCACAACAACTGCATGCTGTGACACTCTTGTGGCCTGAACAGGACGCTCACGCAGACAAGTGTTTATCACACATGAAAGTACGTCCAAGATTCCCAGAGATACATGCATTCTAACACGGTGATGTAGATCATCCATCCAGACACCCATGCAAACCGGTATTCATCAAGAGCCTTACGTGTCTATCACCTACGTGTTCGTCAAGCAGGGATCGCATCAGGAACTTAGCGGGCGTCAAAACATGATATACATGATTCTACTTTGTGTGCAGGCTGTCACTTTTTGTTCGCACCTTACATGGAAAGTACTTCATGTGATGTAGGTAGACACGGCTGTGGGGAGACAACCCGACCTCCACTGGATTGTCTGCTGTTGATATTTGACGGCGTAGACAGTGTGCAACCGGGTGCTACTGCATGCGTATGTGCGGACTCGACGAGAAACTTGTAAGTTCTGAATGAAAAGGTATCGAGCTTACAGATGACAAAAGTCAACAGCTGTTACTTCATAATGTGAGAGCCGACTCTTAACGCTGTCGAGCCGCCGTCTTTCTGGTAGCTCCTTCGCTTCAACTGAACATGAGCAAAGCGCCTTTGCGGACTCATACAACTGTGAGTGTAGATGACTGTCAAGCTGTCGAATGCCTGCAAAGGTTGAACCGTGCCAGAAACACTCTAAACCGTGCCAGAAACACTGTGGATGAATGCCGCTGCATCTGTGGTCGACGAATAGGTAGAGTCGAACAGACCGAAACAGGACGCTGTCAGCCTCCCTTGCGCTTTGAGACGTCATTGTGACGGCGTAAGCGGGTGTGGCTGGGAACGGTTCCTTAGCAGCCCAAGTTGTGTGGGCGTGTATGGTGGGTGAGTTCTAACGCAGAAGTTGTACACAAACTTTCTTGTGGTAGCAGAGCAAAACTAAACCAACGGCAATTTCACGGTGGCTGGAGAGAAAAGAATTTTGTAACAGAGCGCCCGTTATGCTTTGAACGCGCCGCAGATGCGCAGATGCGCATGAGGTGGGTTGAGGCAGCTGGAACTTCTGAATTGTCGTGTCCAGTTCTTTCTATCACAATGGGAAGAATTCGGTAGTACAAGTTTTTCCATCGTATTTAGTGGCTCCATGAATGTGGTGTGGCAAGACATTTAAGACGTAACAACATGGTGAGGAAATAATGTGGACCTACACAAAGCTTTGCGGATCCAAGTATTTATCCTCCAGATGCGCTACGCAGTCGCACATATACCTAATCACCGCTGATACACCAGGTTCCCTCATCCGGAGGCAGTACGCCTGCCTGTCTTCTACTTCTTCAAAAGAAGGCTCTGTATGTATGGGACGTTCCACCGACGTTCGAGCTGGCTGCAAACTACGAAATCCCTGCGCATTTCCTGTGCCCATCCATCAACAACGGCCCCAAAAGTATATTCGCGCACGTACTTGTGTACGTGGGGTGAACGCAGCTACTGGAACAACTTGAGTGTAATGTATGGCTCCTACTCGGTAGTATCAACCTACACAATTAAGAAAAGAAGGCTTCGCCAGCTGCTGTCATATCCGCACGCTTGTGATCGACTCGCACGTCTTGCCAAGGAGCGTGGAAATGTCATCGCCCCTCCTCTCCCTGGCGTACAGAGGTGTATTGATTCGAAAAAATAAGTATGTGCGCAATCAGACAAGGACGGCTTCATTCGAATTCGGTGCACAAATGTGTGACTACACGGTCTTGCAAGTACGCAGATCAGGTCCATAGCTTTTGGCAATCTACCCTGGTCGCAAAAACACCACGTGTAACTCTGGAACATGTGCGGGTACGAGAGACAAGGTTGTCAAGGTATTCTATGCCTGCTTGGTTGAATGCGGCAGCTCACATGCAGCCTCCGGTGACAGGGGGCGTTGTGGACGTCCAGAACAACCGCACGCAACCAGCTGACAGATGCGGCTTACCTACGTGAAAGGCTTGCCTTTTCCCGGACGCCTTTCTCATAAAACCTGTTACATGTGTACATAGTTATCTCGCGGTCTCTCTGTCTAATATGTATTACATACGGATGTGCTGCACCCCATGAACCAAGTGCGCGTTGCTGCTAGTGCTACAGCTGCCGAAGTAATTCATGCGAAACTGCCTAAGAAAAGTCGCAACTCTGGAGAAACAATCGGACCAACACAATATTACTTACAAGATTGCAGCATACTGTTGGGATGCTGTATTGCAAGTTCTGTATATACCTGTGTTCGTAGGGACGGCAAGCAGATGTTTTCTGAGAGGACACCAAATCCGGACACATACCTCAAGGCCAGTTCACTCAGAAAGGAGTCTGTTGAGTCGAAATCACGTCGCGTGATGCACGCCTGCGGGTGCATACACGCGAAGACAGAATTCCATTCCAGTTGTGTCCACAGAAGGAAGTAATTACGGGGACTTCACGAGTCGGTGGACAAACCATACAGGCAAAGAGTACGAGAAAGGAGGTGAAGACTCATATGAGTAGACCCTGTCCAATAGATAATCCCCAATGTATCGAAATGCATACCTGTCAGTGTGAAGAGATGGTGCTGGCTGGGTGTTCAATCATTGCGAACGATGTTTGCCGACGTCATGGCAGCAGCAACCAGGAGTGCCCCTGCTAGCACGCTGATGCCACGCATGCTGTTACAGCCGACTATCTCGTCGCTTCCACAGGCATAAGCGTTTCTACTCCCATTCTCAATTCTTTTGTGTATTACGTGGACGCAGGCAGCCGTCCTTGGATGCTCACTTTCAAGGGAAATACTAGATGCTTGTTGAACTGTTTTTTGCTCCGCGACAGTTCTACGACATTCACACCGCTGTTCTACTGAGTTTTGTATACACAGCGGCGTGGTCATCGACGCGTCGCCGCGGCCGCCAGGAGTGCAAATACAGAGGAGACCGGTTGAAAGATAGCAGCCGGGTGGAGCGTGTCGGCCTACGTGGCTTTTCGGTGTATCGGCCGTGTATTCAGCGTGTGGGATTCGGCGCATCGGTCGTGTATTCAGCGCTTGTGACTGTGTGTCCTTGTACACCTCCGTACGTGAGGGTCGCGTGCGTTTGTGTAGGCAGAGATTGTTGAGTCACAGGGAATTTCTATATACGGAAACACGCTGCAAGTGCTAGGCTGGTGTAGAGTTGAATGTGTGTTTCTGCAGTGTCTGGTGTCCAGGTACTGCAGCTTTTTGTATTTGTGGGTGTGTGGTGCCCTCTCAGACGTGAAGTTGTACAGATGCTTCTGATAGAGCTTTGTTATTCTATAAATTCCTGATTCTACCACAGGTGCCGTACGCATGAAGCAGGTGTGTTTGGGCTATATAGTAGAGCACAGTCACGCTAACAGTTCGACCAAGAATTCAGCACGCCTGCCCTCAACGCGGGGTTTACGCAGAGGCGGCGTATCAACGCAAACATGTACGCCTCTGTAGACAAACTTCTATTGGAGCTTATTTTGGGCTAAATTTTACACCCACTTTACCGATATAAATTGCGTAAAAGGTGTCTACATTATCCTTAGAATAGGTTGACGCAGAAAAAACACCCCTGTGGGTGATAAACCTTTATAGAAGCTCTAAAGCGTTTTGAGGAGACTGTGTGTACCACGTTGGCGGGCACGTAGTGAAGCGCTCGCAAAAGTATATGTCCGTGCAGGTGGTGAGACGCAGCGAGATACACCTGAAAGTGGAAAGGAGAAAGCTTCGCAGACCCAGAAGGGACTGTGCTTTCCAGGGAAGCTGTGCGCAGGGCACACACGCATTCATCATGGCTCTCTTTTGTTGTATCTCTATCCCTCTGCCCACCTACCTATCTATTTACGTGCATAGACGCATATATATGACTATATATATGTATATGTCTGCATTCAGAAGTAGGGGAGCACGGCTGTGAGCAGGGTAAGTACGGTACTCTGGTACACAGCTCACAGTGGCACGTGCACGCATCGTAGTTGTAGCCACCGACATTCCGTGAAAAGCCCAGAACAGACGTTATTTATACGTCGAATGAATCATAGAGCAGTCGACACGTTCCACACCAACAGCTTTGTGCAAGGGATTTTCTCTTACTGCCGCTATCCTTCCAGACCAGCCGGAAGAACGTCCCGCACGCATGAAAGAGCACTGAGGACGCTACAGCTTGACGACACTTATTCCTTTCGCATTCAAGTATGCACGTACTGCATAAAGGCGTGTTTCTATGTGTACGTATTTACATATGTGTATGTGTTTCATACATACACGCGTCTTCAGTACATCACTGCGCGGCATCTTCGTACGTGGCTACGTGCATGCACGCGTCCGCACATGTGCGTGTGTGCTCTATTGGAAAATGACAACCATTTTTTTAATTATTCGTCTTCTGTGCACGTATTATATGGCAGAGCACCGCCAGCCAAGGACTGCAGCCGCGGAGCGCCCATGTGTGCTGCGGCCTTGAGCATCCTGATAACCTCGCGTGTTTAGTTCCAGATACATGCATGCTACGCGTGTCTCTCCACTCTGCACCGCACCCGGAAGCTACGCATAAAGACGAACGAAAGGTTATTTGCGACAAAATTCACCGGGTAAATATGTCGATTATCCAGGTCTTCCGTGCGACTTCTCCAATGACAGTTCGCTGGTCTTCTACTTCTTCGTGGGCCGTCCCACTTCCTTGCGTTGTCAATCACGGCCATAAACATTTTCACTCTGACGTCACAAATCTTCCATCTTCCCACCTCCCTGCTCCATAAAACTCTCTCAAAATTTTCCGTATCCTCATGTCCTCTCAGGTTGGCTCTCTCCTCATGTCTGTCTTGTGAAAGCGCGTATTTCCCAGAATATCTTTCTTCACCGCGCATCTTGACGAGAGCACGCAATACGTCTGCGGGTGCATGCGTATTTTTCGTACGTACCCAACCTGACAGTAGGACCACACAACTACCAAGAATAGCATTTTGCATACAGTTCCTCTGTAGTGAGAAGTGGATAATTTATTGCTTTGCAGCATCGTTGTTCACCGTAGGCTTTTTCTGATGTGAGATGATCGTCATCCTCAGGTCAGTACAGAAGAAAGTACATCTTCCGTCGCCGCCTTTTTCCCCTTTGTTCTTGTTCACCCCTTCCACTTCCTACCTTTTCCTGTCCTCCACGTCCTGCTTCACGACATCAAGATGTTGAAGCGCGCAGTCTTCGGGCTGCTCGGTGCTCCTGCTTCTCTACAGCAGCACGAGAGAGGAAAAACTGCTTTTTCTTCTTCAGCAGAGAACAGCGGCCGCAACAACGGGAGTTGCCGACGAGGGGGAGAGCATCTGGAGAACAGCAGCAGCGAAAGCGGCGGCAGCGAGGAGACAGACGAAGCGCAACAGCAGCACCGGGAGGGGCACCAGTGGCAGCAGCGCGACACGAAGCTTGCAAGGCGATTCTCTGCTGTAGGTAGCTCGGACGAAGAAGAACAAGAAGAGAGTCCGCAAAGTCCTTCACTCAAGAACGAAGGAAAGGTGAAGCAGCTGTTGGATGCTGCAACGCGCAAGGCGCTCATACGTCGGGCGGCGATGCGCTACGCTGCTGACCCGCGCCTCTTTGTAGCATCAATGCAGAAGCATGAGCAGCAGCAGCAGGAGCCGCCAACAGCAACGGCGTCAACGCGAGGAAGGCGGACGCGTCTGCAGCATTCGACTGGGAAGGTGGGGAAGTGGAAGGAGAAGGGAGCAGGCGGAGGAGCAGAAGAAGAATTTGAAGAAGATGAAGAAGAAGAAGAGGAGGAGGAGGACTTTGTGCTGCGTGATGATGAGACAGACACCGAAGGCGGAGGGGACGCGGAGGACAGCGGGAAAGAGTCGACGGACGAGCAGCAGTTCAGAGGAAATTACCACTGCAGGTTGTGTCCCGAGAAAATCTTCATTTTTGAGGCAGATTTAGAGAAGCATCTGCAGTCGAAGGTGAGCAACAACTCCAGCAGCAGGGGCACCACACAGCTGCGGCCTCCTGGCCGACGCAGCATCACAAGGTCTCGCAGCAGCAGACGCGGGAGCTACAGCAGCAGCGACCAAACCGATCAAACAGGCAGCAGCAGCAGCTACGACGACAGCAGCTTCGCAACTACACAGGCAGCTTCCGTGCGGCACCAGCGGCAACCACTTCCGTAGCAGTAGCATCAGATGCAGCAGCTTTGAGGGCAGCGGCATCCTAGTGGCAACAGCAGCAACTTTGGGAACGTCACAGCAACCGCAAAAGCTCCAGCAGCAGGAGCAGGAGCAGCAGCGGCTTTCGAGCAGCAACGGCAGCAGAAATCGTGTGCGCTGCGTGAGCTGCTGAGCAGCAGCGACAATTTATAAGAGAGGAAGGAAGCAGCCTGCTGGAGCAGGGGAGAGAGAACAGCAGCAGTCGCGTCGCCCGTTCACGCGCCTCTGCTGGGACTGTGCTTGTGTGTTGGTGCTCTGCTGCAGAAGCATAAGAAGCGGGAGAGGGAATGGGAGGAGCAGCAACAGCAGCAGACGGCGGACGCAGACGCCGCAGAGGAGGAGGAGGAAGAGAAAAAGTCTGCGGCAGTGGGGCTTCGCCAGCGAAGCAGCGTCTCGGGAGAAGAAGCCGCAGCAGGGGCAGCAGGGCAGCGAAGTACCCGGACAGCTGAAGACGCACCGACGTCCGCAGGAGCTGCAGCAGAGTGTCACTCCTCTGCTGCAGCGGCACCTGCAGAGGCCGGAAATCGGAAGAAACGCAAGTACGCCCGGCGAGAGAGATGCAACAGCAGCAACAGCAGCTGCAGCAATAGCAGTAGCAGCAATAGCAGCAGCAGCAGCAGTAATAGCAGCAGCAGCAATAGCAGCAGCAGCAATAGCAGCAGCAGCAATAGCAGCAACAGTAGCAGCAACAGCAACAGCAGTAGCAGCAACAGCAACAGCAGTAGCAGCAACGGCAGGAGTTGCTGCCACCAGGAGGCTTTTTCCTTGTTTCAATACGAACTGTCACTAGTGTGCCGTAGCGTATCAAGAGATACCAAGTAACAGAGACACTGTGTTATGTGAAAAGTAACAAATGAGTTCTCTCTTTGACGTAGCCGAGCGGCGCCTGCAGGACAACCGCGTTGGCGGCCGGTGGTGCGAGATGTGTATTGCTGCTGCCGTTACTGTAGCGTTGCTGTCCTGTGCTGCTTTCTGCGCGCCCCCCACCGTTGCTGCTGCTCCTCTCCCGTCTTCCTAGGTATTTCCGGTTGGGTTTGTCTCGATCGCCGCTGTTCTGCCTCCCTGACGCTGAAGTAACGCCGCTGCTGCTCTGCCGCAGCTGCTGCTGCGGCTGCCCAGGTGCGACCGTCGTCGTTGCTGCTGCTGTTGCTGCTGCTGGTGTTCGCGTCCGCTGCGGTTGGTTCTGCTGCTTTTCTTCTGTGCAGTCATGACGACGCTGCTGCTGCTGTTGTTCCACGTTCTGCTTCTGCTGCTAAGTTACAGAATCTTCACGGCGTGCTCTGTTTTCGCTTTGCTGCTGGCTGCTTCTCTGTTTGCTGCTGCTGCCGTCGAGCACCCCCCCTGCAGATGCGAATATCGGCACGTGTTGCTGTGAGACGTGGGTGTCACATGCATGCGCTGCAGCAAGAAACTTCAGCGGCGTCGCCCTGCGCCAAGCGATTTGTCTGCTGAAGAAATCCAACGCCGGAAAGAAAAATTTCAACGGAAAAAAGCCCGCCGTCTTGCTCGAAGAAGTCAGCAGGAGCAGCAGCAGCCACAGCAGCGGCTTGCAGAGGAACAGCCCCCCCAGCGGAAGAAGCCGCAAACGGAGGAAAAGCAGGAGCCGCCACAGGCCGCCAGGGAGCCCCCCCAGCAACAGAAGGACAGCAAGCTGCAGCCACAGCACATGCGGAAGAAAAAGCAACAGCCTCAGAAGACTGTTTCAGCGGCACAAGGAGCTGAGCAGCAGAAAAACAGCAGCTGCGAGGTGGACGGAGGTCTGCGCGTGAAGAGGCGGCACTTGCAGCAGCGACCCCAGGGAACAAAAAGCAGCAGCACTAACAGACGAAGCAGCAGCAGTGCTGCTGCCGTCGTATAAAACACCTGCAGCAGCTGCAAATCTCAACAACAGCAGCGGCTGTTGCACACACAGAGGCATATGCAGCAGCCGAGGCATATACACAAACGAATTGTTGTTGCCTACTTGTACACATATATGTACGTATATATATATATATGTACGTACACACATATTTCTTTGTAGAGGAACGCTGTGGGCAGATGCTGGCGCGTCCGTGTAATATAGATACAGATAAGATATATATGTATATACCAGCCAAAGGGATGTGCATCCTCGTGTGCATAAGCGTGACGGGCACGGAGAATTGCGTGTCCTGCTCGGGAACGAGAGCGACAGCGCTGCTGCGCGTAGCGAGACTCTCGCTGTATCGGCAATAAATCTTTACACACATGTAAGGTTTACATATATACATATATACATATATATATATATTTATATACTGATGTGTGTGTACGTATCTGTATACGTTTGTGGAGAGGCACACATTTATACGTATATTCGTTTGTGTATATTTCTCGTGGTGCGGTGGCGGCGGTCGTAGATGAATGTAATACATATATGTATGTATATGTATATGTCTACATGTGTGTACACCTACATATATCATATATATATATGTATTCGTGTTCGTGTACATACATGTACGTATGTCTATACGGATTAACAAAATTATGTAGAAAGAAACCCGGTGGGCGTCGTCGAGAGAGTTTTACGGGGGACTCTGCTATTCCGCAGCGAGTTCTCTACGTGTGACGATACTCCCACGCAGGTAGGAGGAGAAAGCACAGGTTATTTGTATGCGGCGCAGATACTGCGGACACAGACGCTGTTGTAGACACATCAGTAAATCTACAACAAGCTTCCAGATTTCCCCATTTCCACCAAGGGATGATGCGGCGCGCGTATGTTAGGGCGGCCACGGGATAAAAACAAATCCGCGCTTCCGCGTCAGTTCTGCTGCTACGGCTGTGTGGTGGACACGTACACCGGAAGACACAGCAGTAGAGATATATAAATATATATATATATATATGCGTATGTTTATCTATCTCTCCGTCTCTAATATATGTGCGTGGGGAGCCAGTGGGTGGATTCTCTTTCTCATACATTTGCTATGGACGCACCTCCACAAAGTGCAAACCTCATATCCTGAGACGCTGGGAAGGACGCTCGTCGTATTCACTATATGTATATGTATGTGTGTCAAGACTCCTCTTTCATACACGTAGCATTTATGGAGAGGTTAGTGTCTAGACTTCTCATTCTTACACAGTACCTGTGTCTGGATTGGTGGCTCAAGGTATTTGTGCGGCGCTCCGAAGAGCTGCTGTTCAGCAACAGACTTTAAAGACTGTGTGCGACACGGATGCTCCCAGCGGATGAATATCCACCAGGAACGCAATGTCTTACGTTGGAAAACTTCCGTGGCCATCTTATCGGGTGTACCTACATCTCACTTAGATACCGCGACGTGGGCTCCTGCTGCACGTCAAGCACGCGGCCATGATGAAATGCCTGCTCACGCCTCAGTTTTGAGCGAATACACCGGACTGCTGCGTCAACAGACTCGGTACGTAGCTTCGCATGTGTGTCTGGATTTACGGATGTGCATTCATCCACATATACATGCGGAGTACACCTATGCTGTGCGACTAGCTGCATATTTGTCGACGCACACACACGTGTGTCCATATGCGTGCTTACTCAAGTAATACGCTGATGTGCTATCTACAAGAAATGCGTGACACGCCATACACACGTTCGCATGCGTTACACATCTGCACATATGTATCCATCTATATAGTCGTTTACGTCCGGCACACGCTCTCTCTAGGTACGTACGTACACACACACATACAGCTGTCTCTCTCCTCCTGTGTATAGGCGCGCGCTGCGTACCAACAAGGTGTATTTCTAGAGATACACATACATGTGGAGACACTATTTGTCACTTACATGTTTGTATGTGTGAGCCTCTAGTGTATAAATTTAACGGGCTAACACGTGTGCAGATAACGCTATACAAATGGCACAACGTATTCAGACGCGCGTGAAGACTGTGCCTCCACCGGTGCTGCAGTCCGCATGCAGTCATCAGAGAGAAAATGAAAACAAGGGGAGTACTTCGTAGATACGTATCTCGTTCAATCGCTTTTTCAGCACGTCCCTGCGGCTCTATGTGCTGCGAGAGCGACAACAAGCGGGTGCTGATAATTCTGCGCGCCGCAGCCTCGCTGCGTGGAAAAGTTCGTGCCGCGTGCTTGCCACCTCTCTGACTGCCGTGCAGCTCGGCTGCCGCCCCAGCTGTTGCTGTCGCCGCAGCGGTTGCTGCCCGGCTGGTGCTGCTGCGGATACCTGCTGCGGTTCGCTGGTGTTAGCTTCTTCACGTGCTGCCCACTGCCGCCGGTACCGGCGACGCCGTGTGGTGGCTTCTTCACTACCCGGACCACGGCGAAATGCATGTGCACTTCCTTTTTTTCAGCAAACGCATACACGTACACATGTGTGTACGTACGTGAAGATCGGGACAGAAAACGCGTCGTCCCTCGTTGTTCGCTGCATATCGTAGAAACGCCCGGGTCTCGCCCGGCGGTCGAGAGTGGCCCGTGTGAACTGTCTGTACACGTCCACCTCAGCGCCACCGGTGGCCACACACATACAGATGGGACATAAGCTTGCAATCTGCAGATAGAGGGGGGAGTACGGCTCTCCCGCCATTTTGTAGTAATTTGTTTGACGCATCCCCCGAACCATGCGCCAATGCTTCAATCCCCGCTCTTTCTGTCTGCCACCCTCGGTTTCGTCGTTCATTCCGACTCTGGCTTTCTCTCGTAGGTGTGTACGGCAACACACAACAACCATATGCAAACATACTCACCCACACCAACACATCCACATGCATGTTGGCATGCGTAATTTTTACATCTCTCTCTATTAGAGGTGCAAATACGCATACGTTTGATCAACGCGAACGTCGTACGGCACAAAAGAGAACAACCACTTCCTTGTTTTGCCCTTCTCCGTAGATCCTTCGGACTGTCCCTATGTCTGCACTGCAGACGCGGTCACGGTAGTAGCCCCACTGCTACTGCGTCTTCTTGCTGCCGCGGTGTAATGCTCTTTTTGTTCCTGATTTTGATGCTGTTCCTGCAGAGCTTTACTTGCTTCTGCTTGTGTTGCTGCTGCAACAGCAGCGGCTGGTTCTGCTGCTGCTGCTGCCGCTGTTCTTGCGCCTGCAGCACTCTCCTGTGTGCGGCACACCTAGTACGAACTGATGATAGGCGTGGCTGCTGCTTCGGCCTGCCACACCCGAGCAGCGCCGCGAAGAGCTTGCCACAGCAGTGCATGCGTCTGATGTTCAGCTGCTGCCGCCGCTGCTCCGGCTCGTCCTCTTCCTTCTCCTCCTGCAGCAGCAGTGCCGGTTGCTCGGTCAAAGTGATTCTTCTCTTCCTTTTCAACTTGTTGGAGCAGCGCAGTCGCTGCTGCTGCAGCTGCTGCCGCGCACTCATTCTCTTGCTGCAGCAGCCGTCTCATCCGACTGCTGCTGCTCCTGCTGCCCAGTTTTTCTCCTCGGCAGAACGGATCACCGCGCTGCTGCTCTTCCTCTTCCTCCTCGTCTTCCTTCTCCGCCTCCTCCTCGTGCTGCTGCTGCCATACCTCAGCAGAAAAATAGCCAACGCTTCTGGTTAATGCTGCTCTTGACTGCTCACGCTGTCCTTCCGCCGCCGCCCCACGTGATGCTGTTGCTGGCCGCTCCTGCGTGCGACACACACAAGAACGGCAAGCAGCGCAGGGAAACGATAGAACAGCCGCCAGCCTTCTGTCAACGGCAGCAGGGTCCCGCAACAAGTAATGTTTCAGTCGCTTTCCGAACTGCAGAAATATAAACTTTTCTTCTTATCAATGACGAGAATTTATAATCTATATGTTAATCATGAAAAAGAGTAAACATTGCCCTGTGTGCCTGGTTCGGACAGCCGGGACGTGGAATCTCCCTGCCGTTCACAACGGCCCACCAGCAGCAGCCCCAGCACATTAACACCGGCGGCCGATAGAGGAAGCATTAGCACCAGCAGGACAAGCAACAGCAGCAGCAGGAAAAGCCGCTAGTGCCAGCAGCAGCAGTCCACGTCGACGTCCCCCAGGAACGTCAGCTGCAGGAGGTGCGCGCAGCAACAGCAGCGTGCGGAAGAAATTTCTCCAGGAGGAGCAAGCGGACGCGGCAGCAGCAGTGACAGCAGATCACACAAGCGCAGCAGCACCGGCAACGGCCGCCACATACGTCTACACCGCAGCGTGAAGGGGTCAAAGCAGAGGCGCATCGCTACAGCAGCAGCAGAAGCGCGTTTGATAGAATTATCTCACCTCCTGCTGTTGCGTGTCTCTTTCCGATGCCGCCGCTGCTCCTTTCCTTCTTTCTCCCAGCAGCAGCAAGACGCGCACAAACTGCTCAAGCAACTGCAGCTCCCGGACCTGACCGTGCTGCTGCCTTTTTTCTCCTGCCCACACTGGCACGGACAAAAACCTATCTCGACCACCTGTGGCTGTTTCTCTTTCTGCTGTGGCTTCTTCTTCTGCTCCTACTGCTCTCCCTCGTGTTCCTGCGTCTTCTCCAGCTGCAGCGCTTTGCTCTGCTGCTTTGGCGGGTCCTCGACGTGGCGATGAGACTGCTGCTGCTGCTGCCGCCTCATCACCTGCTGCTGCAAGAGCAACAGCAGTTGCCCGAAGAGCGTCGCAGCTCCCCTCTCTTCCTTCTAATCCGCTGCTGCTGTTCCGTTCTTCCTCGGTCTCCGTCAAAACGTAAAGCAGTACTTCCTGCAGAAGCAGCAGCCACTGCTGGGTTGCAGAGCTGCCACCGCTGCTGCCACGTCCCCCAGGGAACGAGCGCCACCACCCGCTGTCTGCCGCTGCAGCAGCAGCGACGGCTCGGTCTGCGCGGCTGCATGCATCAGCGACAGCCGAAATTTCAACAGTCGTCATAGCTGCCTTCCCAGCGCTCGTCTCCCCTTCTCTATGCAAGAGTTTGTCTCTCTGCTGCCCCGCGTAGAGCCGTTGCTGCTGCTGCATGCCGTTCAGCTCGCTGCTGCTGCTGCCGGACGTGAGAAACGACGGGAACACTGCCCTCTGCATCGCGCTCTGGAGGAGAGTAGCCTGTGTTAATGTGCCCCAGTGTTGCTGCTGTTGCTGCTGCTCCTGCAGCAGCACCTGCAGCAGCAGCGAGGGCAAACACCGCAGCAGCGCAGAACGGCACCGGCGCTTCAGCAGTCTTCGACACTTCGCTGCTGCTGCTGTGCCTGCCCTGCCGCTGCTGCTACTCCCTAGTGCTGCATGCGTCCGCAGTGCTGCGGCCGCTGCAGAGCCGAGGAATCCCCGCTGTAGCGGCTCCCCCACACGCAAAGCAGCTGCGTAAAAGAGCAGCGCCGCCTACAAAACCGCAGCAACAGGAGCAGCATAAACACAGAAGGCGACGCACCACCACCAGCAGCAAATGCAAAAAAACAGACGCAAGACTCGCTGCAGCAGTCGTACACGCAGCAGCACAGCCCACACAGCAGCAGCTGCAGCACGTAGAATCGAAGAAGCGGCAGCAGCATACGCAGAACAAAAATCGAGGCACTCCCACATCGAGAAGAAGCAGCAGCATACGCAGTAGCTGCGGGAGCAACAAATGCAGCAGCAAGCACCCCGCGACATGCGGTGTTGTACAGCTCTGCCAACCGCCGCAGCAGCGCAGGCAGTAGCAGAAACCTACGCAGCCGCCACCTGCTGATACACTCGACTGCTGCTGCGTAGACGAACCCCTGGCAGCCGCCGCCGCCACAAGAGCTGTCTCGTTGCAGGACGCAGCTGACGCACACGGCTATGCAGACGACTCCATGAATATTCCTACTGGAAAAGTCGTCGCTGGGACTACTATTTCTTTCCTGATACTTTTCCTCATACTTCACATGCACGGCCACTACTGCGCAGCCGCGGCACCGCTTCTTGTGGAAGACCCCACACAGGTCGGCAGCAGCAGTTACCTGCCAGCAGCAGCAGTTGACTGTCAACAGCAGGTAGCGCAACCGCAAGGGGGCCCTGCTGAGTTTCGTTCGTGCCGCTGCTGCGGGTCCTGTGCTGCTGTTCGTTTTAGCTGTATTGCTCGGTCCCTCTCCGCTGCTGTTCGGCTCATCCTCCTGCTGCCACTGCTTTTTCACCCCTTTCTGCTGCTCCGCCTTATCCGCTACGCTGCCCCAACTGCTCCCTGCTTACTGTTTCCCTTTTGCTACTCCTGCTGCTGTTGCTACTGCCACGTGGTTCAGCAGCTGCTGCTGCTTTCTCTCCTTCTCCTCTTGTGAAAAGCGTGTCGCTACTGCGGCTGCGGCAGTAGCTGCTGTCGCCCTTTCTGCTCCGACGCCTCTCGCTGCTCCTTCCGCAGACCCAGTCGCTTGGGCTGGCCGACGCTGTTGCTGTCCCTGCGCCCCTCCGTTGCTGCTGCTGCTGCTTCTTCCTCTCTCTTGCGCTGCCGCTCTTGCATTCTCAGTCGTTGCCCGTGCTGCTGCTTCTGCTAGAAAGACTCACCTGAAAAAACTTCTGCTGCTGCAGCGCAAAAAGCGCATCCGCCTCGTCCATCCACCAGCGCGGCAGACCCACACGCTCCCGCAGCACTGCTCTTGTTGCTGCTGCACCTTCTTCTGTTGTTTCTCCGCTGTCGAGGCCAGCAGCAGCCGCGTCAGCAGGGCGCCACCAGCAGCTAAACGTACGTGCGAAACGCAGCAGCCACCACCGCACTGCTGCGATGCCTCTCTCTGCAGCCACACGCACCGCATCCACAAAAAATATATTCACTAAGACGTTCCTCTGCAGCCTACTTACAGTTATCACGACAACATACATATACACATATTTGTATATATACGTACACACAGATATATACTAATATATACATACATACATACATATATACATACATATACATGGATAGCCATGGTAGACATTCACCAAGACGTCCTCCTGTAACGTACTGTCACCTATAACGCACGTAAGTATACACACACATATGTATGTATACATAAGTACACACTAGCATATACATATATATATGGATAGATGTGGTAGGTATCCACCAAGTCGTCCCTTTGCAAAGTATTTACGCCTATCCCGCAGATAAATATACACATATATGCATATATACGTATACAGAAGTATATACTAGTATATATATGGGTACACGTGATAGAAACACTCTCGTTAATCTACATGCACTTTTATACTTGAGCGCACTTAAAAGAAGCAGAGATACCTACACACACGTGGATGTAGACGTACCTATTATACGTGTACATGCGTACTACGTAGGACCAGGAAATATATATATATATATATACATACTATGCTCAAAAGTATTTATATATATACATGTATATGGAGGGAGACGGACAAATACGCACAAGTCGATTCATCCGCCATTCTTCAAGTGGTGCATGTCAAACGTGGTTTTCTCTGTTGACAGATAGACATACACACACACATTTATATATTTGTGCTGCTGCTGCAGCGCCGCAACATATAGGAGAACGGGTGCCAGTTGTAGTCCACTGCAGCCCAGGCGTGCAGCAACAACAGCAGCAACGACAGAAGAAGACTTGGACACAGGGTCGAGGCAACGCGCAGGCGAAACTACCGCCCAGGGGACCGCACACGAAGCAGCGACAGCAGCGCGTGAACAGCGGCACAAGAGGGAAGGTGCGGAGGACGCAGCAGCAGAGACAGCACAGCAGCACCAGGAAACCGCAAAATGTACCGCAGCAGCAGCAGCAGCGCAGCCGAGGAATAGCAGAGCCCGCAGGAGCAGCAAACCGACGAGAGCCGAACCACAGCAGAGTCCCTGCAGCAGCAGCAGCAAACAGACAAGAGCGAAGCCCCTGCAGAAGCAGCAGCAGCAGAGGGATAAGAGCAGCGACGTGGTGGCGATACCGGGAAGGGGACTCAGCAGCATGACCCCGCATGCGTAGGGCCAGGCGTCGGCCAGCAGCAGCTCCGCGGCAAACGCTGCGCAGACTCGATGCAGCTGGACCGCTTCTGCCGCGTTGAGAAAGCTCCAGATGCCCCGCTGCTGCTTCCCTCCTGCTGCCGTTCGTGCTGCTGCGGCTCCGCAGTCTCGCACTGCTGCTGCAGCAGCACGTCCCCGCTGGTCGCAGATGTGCAGCGTAAAAATGACTGCAGCAGTCCACGCGAAGAAATAGTCTAACGCGTACGGCGTGTGAGAAGGAGGATCGAAGATTTCCACGGCAGAAGAGCAGCCGCAGCAGCTCGAAGGGAATGCGAGGGAAGAGGAAGACGCATAAGAGCACCACCGGCAGCAACGACAGCCGCAGAAGAACGCGCCTTCGCCGCGGCAGCGCAGAGAGAAAACGGCAGGTGAGCTGCTGCGGCAGACGCAGGAACGTGCGCGGCTCCACGTAAAAAACGGCCGGGGAAGGCCGGCGTGAAGTCTGTGCCGCATTTTCACACACACACACACCCACCAACATAGAGCTGCATGTGCCGGGCTCTGCAGCTGTCTGTCTACACGAAAGTGTTGCAAAAATGAGCCGCTGCGGCCGACGTCCGGCTTCTCCTCTGCTGCTGCTTGCTAGGTCGGTAAGTGTGTGTAGCACGTATACAGAGGAAACCTGCTCCTCATCACAGAAGTCCAGACTTCTCCGTATAAATACGACGTAAGAAAGATAAGTACGCAAGCGCGTACCTCTCTCCAGATCTACTTGCATATATATATGTATACGTGTGTGCGTCCTGCATGTAGGTATGTGCAAACTACGATGTAGCAGACGCCAGTCAAAATGTTTCCACGTAGATATTCGAGCATATATACGTATACGTATACAGGCTTACAGACAACAGAACAGTTTATTCTACTCTATACAAGCATATACAGGTACACATTCATCTGCGCGCACATATACATATATATATATATACGTATTCAATAGATGTATGTGTACCTCCAAACCTATACACGTATATGTATGGCCTTACGAACAACTAAACTGCCCACTTTACTCTATTCGAGCACATATAGGTATACACCCATCTGCGCATACATACACGCACAAGCATATACATATATGTATGTATATATTTGTAACAGCAAGTACGGTAGTATGTTTCTACACGCATGCGCGCGTACCCACAAGGCGACCGAAGAAGTAAATACCGATTATTACAGCTACATACATACATATATATATGTATATATATAGTGGAAGTATACACATATATATATATATATATATATGTGTACACATACGTACATATACATAAATTTGTTATCCTCACGGCGGAGAGGAAAGCCTCCCCCTACACTCCGACAATCAGGAAGCATCCAAGACACACCCAGATCTGCGTATGCCCCCTTCCTGTACGTACGCACATTTATATATATATATGTATACAGATATACACTATATATATACATGTAGACAGATATACATTACATATATACAGATATACACTACACCCAAACTTTTTATACACCCCCTCCCTGTATGTACGCGCATTTATATATATATATGTATACAGATATACGCTACACCCAAATTTGTACATATCCGTCCTCTGCATGTAGGTATACATATATATGTATATATATATACATATGTATACATACAGACCGTTGTATATCTGGATAAAACATGATATACCTTCACTATTACGTATTCGTATCTATTCGCATTTACACGTGTGTTTACTTTTTCTACGAGAGACAGACACGAATTAGTTTCGGTTGCATGCAGTAACACAGTTTCTTCACTTCTAGTGTACCTCGACACACATGCCTACACGCATATATTCATCCTCTTTAGTCTCACTTCCACGAGTAGATTTTCACCAGGAGGATGCGAACAGAGACGTGTGTACACCCGGAATTTCTTGCGTCTGTTTCGTACCTCAGTAGCAGATACTGCAGATCAAAGACTGGCTGCCGCTGCTGCTTCTGCAACATGACGACGCTTCCCTGCTGTTGCTGTTGCAGCAGATACGCAGGCAGCGGCCACTGCCGCTTCCTCGCCGTTCCGGTGGCGCACAAAAGCGACTCTTCCCCGCGGTCTGCCGCTGCCTCTGCTGCTGTCTCTGCTGGTGCGGCTGCTGTGTTCCATCGCGTCGTCGCCGGCTTCGCGCTCCCGCTGCCGCAGGAGGAAGAGGAGGAGGAAGGGGACGCCACGTCCAGCTGCAGCAGCTGCTCGAGCAGCAGCAGCGCCTGTGTCCACCCCACAGCAGCAGCCCTTCATGCAGTTCAGCAGGAAGGGACAGACGTTTCTGCCGTTAGTGTAGCTGTCTACGGGCAGAAAAGTCAAAGTTCCACTCTCTCTATATATATACGCCTCACCGGCACGTCAACTCTGCCGCTGCTGGCACCGCGCGATGCAGACGCGGTCAAGCACTTCCCAGATGTCAAAAACGTATCTCTTCACTCATAAACAAAAAAAAGGCACGTCCCCTCTAAGCCGAGAAATATAACCACAAAGGGAGTAGAAACACACAGGAGTATATGCTACATACCTATACAGACACACTGGTACGCATGCAGACAGACAGGGCTATAAATCGATCTGATACCCTTTCACAAAAAGCGACACATATATATATATATGTATATATGTTTGCACATATACAACATATATATATGGACAGATAGATAGATAGATACAGATAGATACAGACGGATGTGCGGAGATATTAGTTCTCTCGACCAGCAGATAAACTTATTACGCAGGTCGGTTCTTTTCCCTACAAAGAGCACTGCAGTCGACTTGCCTCGGTCTCTATACATATATACAATCATATACTTGATACCTATAAAGAGGGGAGATATACAAGCGGGGGGGTCCGCGCAGACAGACACACATGAGCTACATCTACAAGAGTTTTTTGTTCTTCTCTGTTTGCCCGGCTTACGAAGAAGGCAGCGGTCCAGGGGCACATACAAAAGGCAAGGACGGGAAGGCAGCTTACTCTCTTCATCTCCCCGGCAGCGCTGATACTCTTGGCTGACACGCTTGACGCCGCTGCAGCTGCTAGCTCCTCCTGTTCCTCTTCTTCCTTTCCATGTTGCTGCTGCTGCTTCTTTTGGTCCACATCTTCCATCGCTGCTGCTGCTGCAGAGGGCGTGTGTTTCTTGGTGCGCTTCCTGCTGCTGCAGTTGCCGCCGCACAGTCTTTGTCGCTTGCACACTGCTCCTGTTCGTCCTGCTGCTGCTGCGACGACGGAAAGCGGCACGGCATTTTTGAACAGCAGCACCGCGGCGAGTTGCTGTCGCCAGCTCAGGAGGATCGGCAGGTCAGGCGGTGGCAGTGGCGGGGGCTCGTGCTTCTTTTCTTCCTCCTCCTCCTCTAAATGCTTCCCTTCTGCCACTGCTGCTGCGGTTCGTCTGCTGCTGGCGTCTCTTGTCGCCGTTCCTTCTCCTGCAGCAATGTCAGGGTCTGTTGTTGCTGCTTCTGCTGCTGCAGCAGTCGCGGCACTTGCTCGACTAGCAGCGTCTGCCGCTCCTCCTCCTGCTGTTGTTCTCTGCTCTTCTTCACTTTCTTCACTCGAGCATTCAGATGACTTGCGCGCTGCAGCAGCAGCGGGAGCAGCAGCAGCAGAACGAAACCCACGTCGCCGAGCCTCGGCATGCGCTGCTGGCGTCCCAGCCGCAGCAGCAGCAACAGTCCAGACGCCGGAGTCTAGCGGCTGCAGCAGCCGATACAAGCGAAGTACTGCAGGAGAGGGCCGCAGCCAGGGGAACTTGTACGCTGCAGTCTGCAGCATATCCAGATAGACGAACTGTCGCCAACAGCAGCAAACACAAAAGCAACAGCAGCAGCAGAACCGGTCAACCTTCGCATGCGAAGAGGCACACGACGCTTTAGCAGCAGCAGGCGAGAGGGCGCAGCAGCTTGGCGCAGCAGCTTGAAAATGAGCTGCGTCCTTGTTGCTCTGGGCTCAAAAGAAGTCACCGTTTGTGAGCAAATGAGCAGACGGAAGAAAACAACGAAGAAGAAATTACAAGAAGGCGGGGAACCGAAGAGAGGAGGGGAACCGAAGAGAGGATAAACCAAGGAAGCCAAAAGGCGCAGTTATAGACAACAGTGGCAGCCTGCTGCTCGCGGAGACGGCAGCGGAAGAATGACACAGAGGGGGGGAGAAGAGACGAGACGGCACACATACAACATTCACGTCGTCCAGTGCTGCTGAGACATCGCCATTTTTCGGGAAAGGAATCTCCCCCCAACAAAGAGATAGAAAAGACGGGGACGAGAAGGAAGAAGAAGACGGAAACGATAAATGAAGAAGAGCACTTTGAAAAGGAAATGCGCATCGAGATATAATGTGAAAATTTTATCGAGCAGCAACACAAAGTCACCTTTCCACATCCATATAGAGGAAGAGAGGTAGCGTTCACATCCTTCCAGCAGTGATAAGACAAATGTATACATACGCCAGTCATAACTACATCTATAAAATAGATGGTCATGATATATTCACGTTGGACAAAACTACACACACATGCATATACGAATGTGTGTACGTACGTTATGTATAGATGTATGTGTGTCTCTCCATTATAGATATAAATGCTTGCCCAGATGTGTACGTGTGCACGTACGTACTTACGTACATACGGATGTATACCCCTCTCTCTCTATATATATACATACACGTGCATGTGAGCACGTACGTCCTTACGTATAATTGTATATATACCTATATACATCTATGTACGTCCACATGTATGTATGCATGCACGACTTCACACACATATAAATGTATACAGTGGGAGAAATACAGGACAACGTGAAACTTCCCGGAAGCAACCAGCAACAAAAACAGAGTCCAGCACGCCACTTTTACCAGAAGATCGCGCAGCATCCTTCGTCACATGTCTACACGCATTCAGCCGTCTCCAGCACGTTCTCGTCTACAAACAAACATATAAACATGTACAGAGCAGACGACAGCACGACGCAGAAGTTCCGCATGCACTTGCGCAAACGCAGACACAAAAAGTAACATTTACGGGCTCCCTCTGGGAAGGAAAGAGGTACTAGTGGCACTGCTGTATATATACATATATACATATATTTATACGTTTACACACATATATGAGTAGGCGATAGTAATACAGAGGGATAACTCAAAACTGTCTTACGCATATGTGTGCGCTTCACACCAGACAGTCAAAATACGGACCCATATACAAGTAGATACACACGCACATATATATATATATATATGATTGCGCGTATGTGCAGACCTATTATATATGTGTATGTATGGGTGTACATACGTAGACACCTATTATATATACGTATATGTATACGTGTGCATACGTACGTATGTATATATATATATGGACATCTAAATAGATTTACATATGAATACATATATATGTATATACGCGTATGTACGCATCTGCGAATACACAGACACCAACGTTCCCTCTATGTAAGTATGTATACGTATGTCTACACGTATGGGTGTACCTGTGTGCACATATATTCTATACATCTGGGCACCTATATGTACAGATATATATACGTGTATGTTCATGTACATATATGCGTAAATATACAGATAATGTACATATATATAGAGAGAGACCCACATATATATATATATATATACGTATGCGTATATATACAAATAGTATATAAATGGAGACAGACCCACATATATATATACACGCGTACGGAGGTGGAACTTACATCGCTGCCAGTCTGCTGCTGGACGTGGGCTGCTACACACAGCGCCAGGTGGGGGTAGTACACGCCCCCCCCCTCGCCTTCCTGGAGCAGTAGATCGACTGTTTCTCTCAGCTGCAGCAAATTTATCCGCAGCAGCAGCCCCACACGCGCATTTCAACCGGACGAGCTTCATCTACTGTCACAGAGATAATAAAACACGGCAGTGTTTCTCTTCCGTCTTGCGGCTGAATCAACAAGCTGCAGCGCCAACGCAACAGACAAATCCTTCAAGTTGATACATCTGCAGGAATTTTCTACCGGTCGCGCAACATCTGGCAGAAGCAGCGGCAGCAGCAGCAACGCCTCCCTCACACACGTATACTCGGAGAGACGACCCTCCCACGGCACAGGAGAGCCTGTCTTTGCAAGTGAACGAAAGTGTACAGAGGTCCACGTGCACCAACAACCTACGCATGCATATCAGACCCCTGCGTATATATTCGTATATCTATATATTCGTTTCTACAGACATATGGACGCATATTAGACCCCTGCGCATGTATTCATTTACCTACACATTCATCTCTGCATAGATACGGACGCATGTTAGACCCCTGCGTACACATTTGTTTACCTACATATTCATCTCTATATATAAACGGACACATATTAGAGCCCTGCGATACATTTACATACCTATATATTCATCTCTATAGACAAACGGACGCATGCAAACTGCCACATATACAAGAGGTACACTAGAAATCTCTGGACGTGCGGTGAAGTTTTCGTGTCGCGACGTCAGCACACAGACGAAGAAAAGCAGAGGAAGACGAAGAAGAAGAAGACGGTCTGGGAGAGACGCGTCATGCAGAGAAACTGCGGTAGCGGCCGCGGCAGGGGACGACGAGGGAGAAGAGAAGGAGGAGGAGAGCCACCGAACCAAGCTCGGAACACGGGAGACACGTGCAAACGTAGACGCAGTGCGAAGACCGGCAGCAACCGCAGCAGCCGCAGGACGAGGGGCAGCGGCCGCAGTAGAAGGCGCCAATCGGGAAGAAACGGCTGAAACAGACGCAGGTCGCACAGGGCGAGCAGCAGCAGTAGCAGCAGCAGCGGCAGCAAAAGCAGGAGCGGGGGAAAACGGTGCAGTAAGAAGAGAAAGGCAGCAGAAGAAACAGCAGCAAGAGTTCAGGCAGTCCCCACAACGGAGAAGCAAAGTCGGGCGGATGTGTGGAGCACAGCTGCAGTTCTCGCACGGGGTTGTGTGCACACGAAGTAGCAGCAGCAGCAAGGAGAGAGGACGCGTTTCTTTGATAGTGTAAGTGAGGAGAGGACGAAGGAGATCCAAAGAGAAGAGCAGCAGCAGCAGCAGCGGAAAACGCTTTACCCGGCCACCAGCCGCAAGGAGAAAGGCAGCAAGAAGTCTTCGTTCTTCTCCTTCCGCTTGTCTCGCGTGGAGCAGTAGTTCTCCGTCAACTGCTGGCAAGCGAAACATGTGCTGCTGCTGCTGCTTGTTCTTCACCTGCTCCAGCTGCTGCCTGCTGCTGAGCCGCAGCGGCACCGAGACATCAGCGGCTGCTTCGTTGAAGAATGTGGCAAGTTCTTTTCCGCACTCTGCAAGTACCCATTCGAATATACGTTCCTGTCTCTGTCTGTCTATCACAGCAGCAGCACAACAGGCTGCGCAGCGTCTTTCCGGGCACCCCGCACTTTCAGCTGTACGTACACCGCGACATATCGACGGATCAGCGAGACGCCGACGCAGTTCTGCCTCCTGCTGCACGTCGTCTCCCAGCAGCAAAATAACCAGCAACCGCCACGTCTGCAGCAGATACGGTGCGTTATATAGAGCGTCGACCAGCTGTAAATTAGCAGCTTCTCCTCCTGCTCCTCTTGCTTCTCCCACTGCATCTGTTTTGCCTCCGATTGCTGCTGTTAACCTGTGTCTGTCTCCTGCGGCTCTGGCTGCTCCTGTTGCCCGGTCCGTGGCGTCTTCGGACAATCCCGCGTAGAGGCACAGCTGTTCTTTAAACAGCTGCAGCAGCCGTAACAGCAGCACCTCACTGCTGCTGCTGCGGCTGTTGTCAGCTTCCCTGTTCTTCTCGTTGACTGTCCTGCAGGTGTCCTGCTGCTGCGCGTCGTGCCTCTCCAGGCCAAAACCACCAGGAAGGCCGGCACGGCAACCACCCGCAGGGTCGGCGCAACACACATCAGCAGCAGCCGCAGGAGCAGAGGGAGCGGCAGCAAGTTCTTCAAGAACAGCAGCAACAGCTGCAGTCATCGGTTGAACCGACAAGCCTCGACGAACAACGCAGGCGCTACTGCCGAAGAGACGCAGCTGCTCCTGCGGTGTCGCGACACTCCAGACCACTTCTGTTGCTCTTCCTGCGGCGGCCAAATGCGGCGCAGGACTTCGTACGTACGAATTTCCGCTCAGAGAGACCCCTCCCGCTTCTTCAGATGGCTGCTGCTGCCATTTTAACCGCTGCGGCTGAACTTCTTGCTGTTGCTGAGGTTCGCATGCTGCCGTCGTTTTGCTGCGTCCATCCTGTTCTGTTTCTATCATTTGTTGTTGACGCCCGCTATCCTCTGCTGCGTTCCCTCCGGGAAGAAGAAACGTCCCATTTTCTCCCGGTTCGGAGCTGAGCAGCAGCTCCAGTTGCTGGGCCGCTGCTCGCTGCTGCTGCTGTTGCTGCTTTGCAGGAGCCGCGCGCATGTACGCTGCTACGCTTGCTGCGACAATGCTGCTGGTGCTGTCATCGGCTGCTTTCCCTTCTCCTTCTTCTTCCCCCTGTCGCTGCGGTTGCAAGGGGATATCGTCCTCTACTTCCGCAGCTGCGTAATGAACCTCTCCACACGTCCACAACGCTGTTGCAGCATCTTCACCACACGGCTGCTGCAGCTGCACTTGCTGCTGTTTTTCCTGTTGCTGCTGCTCCTTTTCTTGCTGCTGGTGCTGCTCCTGCTGCCGCCTGGCGTCGTCGCCTGCAGCAGCTGCCTGCCCGTGTGTCACACCCGCACCACAAGATTCCCCTCGTTCTCGCATCAACGGTGATATCTTCACTACGTGTACGACTGACCGCACTACACTGCTGCTGCTGTTGCTGCTGCTGTTGCCGGGTCCGATCCTGCTGATGCTGCTGCTGTCTGAAGCTGTCAGTGTGAGCAGAAGAGACGACGGCAGCGCCAGAAGTCCGTCGTGAGTAATCAGAGGCGCGCAGCGCACCGGATACGGGGAATGTCTACGAGCTACCCGTGCTGCTGTTGCCGCTGCTGCTTCTGTTGCTCCCGCTGTTCCTCCTGGTGAAGCGTAGACAAGGCATGCGCTCCTCAAACGTTTGTTCGTATCAGACGTGTCCGTCGGCTGCTGCTCCTGCTCCTGTGGCTGCTGCAGCTCTTCTTGCCGCTGCTGCGGCCGGCTCCCGGTAACTGCTGCAGCAGCCCAGGCAACGTTGCTGTCGCCGGCGGTCGCGAGCAGTACCTTCTCACGACTACGCAGCAGAGCAAGTCGCAGTCTGTCCTTTTCCTCTGTATCGTCATCTTCTTCTTCGACCGACGAGGCAGCAGCAGTTGCCGCTGCTTCCGCTGTCGCTTCTGCCGCTGCCGCACGTTCGTCAGTGGGGCTGCTGCCGCTGCTGCTGCCACTCCTGCAGCGATCCTCTGCGAAGCGCAGCGACACCGCCTCGTCGTCTTTTTCGCCGCCTTCTTTCGGCAGTTCTTCTTCCTCTGCTTCTTCTTCTTCATCTTCTTCATCTTCGTTCCCAAGGAAACGGTAAGTACTGAAGTGCTCCACCTCAAAAACCCAGTCTCCGGTGGCTGGGTCTAAATTGATGAACTTGGCACCCATCCGCTGCGTATACTTCTTCACCCGGGCGATGTACTGCTGTTGCTGCTTCTTCCTTGTCTGCGCCGCTGCGGCTCCTCCTCCTTCTCCTCCTCCCGCCACTCCCTGCTCCTCCTGCTGCTGGGCCCGCGGGCGGCAGTTCTTCAGCGTGATGATCGCGCGCTTGTTCAAGCCTTCTCCGACGGCGGGAGTCACGCTTTCGTCGGGGTACACGGACACCTGAACAGCGGCATATAAAAAGAAGGCATAAACAGAGGACGCAGAACCGCTTGCAAAGGACGGAATGTGGAAAAGCGGCGGGAAGATCAAAGAAGTCGTCATACAAATGGTCCGACGATGGTCATAGCACGAAAAAAAGCGGACAGGAATCCCTGTGCAGCCGGCGAGACATGTACGTACAAGAGACGGGAACAGTCACAAAAAACTGCCGCTGACGAGGTGTACGTACACCGCAAACCGCACAAATCGGAAAAGTCGGCGCTATGTATATTTCTCGATATGAAGAGAAGCATACGCCACAAAGTCACGTTCACAACTGCCGTTATGCCTTCAGATCCCTTCATATACTTCTGCACATACGCGCCACCCCTTTACATGTGTGTGGAGTTTCCACTGCTGCAGTTATACACGTGTATATAGATATATATACACACGTAAACGTAAGAATTTTCGCCTACCTGTACCAACGTATACCCACGTATCTGCATATATATATAAGTATATACAGTTATATACATACATATCTGTAACGATGTACACAAATATATACACATATATCCCGACGTATGCAATTATGTATACATATATATAAATGTATACGTTTCGGGATGTAGAGATACAGAAAGGGGAACAGCTGTTACATACGAATATATATATGTGTACATATAACTACGCATACATATATCCAGCTTAATACATATGTCTATAACAATCCGATGTATACAAATATATGCATATATTCGCCAGTGTATGCATATGTATACACATACATATATACACACAGCGATGTATACACTTATATATATACATGTATATGTTTCGGAGAGAGAGAGAGAGACGAGTGCCTTATATATATATGTAATTTTTCCGCACCTCGAGATTCTGGATGAAGACTACTTGGTCTAAATCAACGCCTCGCAAATCTGTGAAGCCGGGCCACTTGATGGAACCGTAGCCGAGTCGAGAAATCGAGAAGTCCTGCAGACGCGCCAGTTCTCCTTCGGTGAGTTGGTGCAGCGTTTCTATCGACGGTTCTGTCGTATAGCCCTCTCTGGTGAGTCGCGGCTGCAGGTCAGCCGGAGCAGGATACGCGCAGGCAGCAGCGAGCAGCAACTCCACACCTGCTGCAGAACGCGTGGTTAACAGCACTGCCCCGCCTGCTGGGCCTGCTGCTCTGTTGTTGCTGCTGTTCCACGCCGGCGCGGCAGGCGAAGGAGGGGGTTGGAGAGCAGCAGAAGCAGCAGTGAGGACCAGGGACGAGCCGTCCTCGCCTGCCTTCTCCGGGC
The DNA here is from genome assembly GCA_000727475.1 of Sarcocystis neurona. Classification (NCBI taxonomy): domain Eukaryota; phylum Apicomplexa; class Conoidasida; order Eucoccidiorida; family Sarcocystidae; genus Sarcocystis; species Sarcocystis neurona. Next base: position 511,919 of record KL647303.1, on the reverse strand, counting down.
CTGTGCGACCCAGCTTCTTGCGTCCTTCTGCTTCTGCTGCTTCCCCAGCGGCTGTTCTACCCGTTCTACCTCCTGCTGTCCCCGCGTCCCCAGCAGCAGCTTCTTCGTCCCTGCGGCGACGGGGAGGAGGCGGAGGAGGAGCCGGTGCCGCCTCTCGCACGGGGGAGCCTGCCGGTGACGGCGTGGCGAGACTGAAGATCTGCATGCGCTCTGAAATGAAAGTACCAGCAGCACCAGCCGCACGAGATTGACGACCGTAATTCCCGTTGATGTCCTGCTGCGCGTCTTCCTCTTCCTCTTCTTGCCAGACGATCTCTTTTGCCTGCTCACGCTGCTGCCGGTGCTGCTTGCCTTCCTCGTCCTCCTCCCCCCTCTCGTCTCTGCTGCTGCTGGTCACGGGAAAGCTGCTGACGCTGCTGCTGCCGCTGCTCGTGCTGCTGTTCTGCCCGTTCACTGCAGGAGGAGGAGGAGGAGCAGCAGCAGCAGGAGCAATTCCCCCTGCGGCGGCTGCATACTGCGACCGCAGGAAAGGATTTTCACGAATTAGCTTTAAAGAGGCGGCCGAAAACGCCACTCCCTCCCTGGCCTCCTGCTGCTGCTGCAGCTCGACGACGACACCTCTTGCAGCTCTGCTGCCGCCCGTGTCACCTGCTGCTGTTCTTTCCTCTCCATACTCGCCTTCTCCTGCGACACCCGCAAAAACGACTCGGCGACTGTAAGACGCCCGGCGTGTCTCTTCTTCTCCAGGCTGGATCAGCTGCTCCGGGGGCGGCGGTGCTGCGACCGCCGCGCTCAGCAGTTGCACCACTTCGTCTGCACCAGGAGCAGCAACAGAGCCGCGTACAGCTGCTGCTGCAGCCTTCGCCTCTCTGGACGTTGCTGCGGTCGCTCGGACACCGCCTCTCTGAGAGCCGCGATCCTCCTGGGCAAAGAACGCGCGGTGTACGTACACCTCAGGCAACGCGAATGAAGACCCCACACCTCTGACGCTGCTGCTGCCGCCGCGTCGCAGCACCGGCGCACGGAGACACGCAGTGCGGAAACGTCTTCCCCTGCACAAACGAGGAGTCGTGCTCAGCCATCCTCCCTGGAGAGCCGCCGTATACGAGTCCGCTGCAGCGGCTGCGTCTCCTAGCAGCAGCTGGGCGTACTTCCCCCCTCTGTCTCCCCCTGCTGCCGCGTTGTTCATCAGCTGTAGCTGCGTCTCTCCTGCTGCCGCGTCGTCGCCAGCGAAAGATGCTGCAGCTCTATTTGCCATGAGCGTGACTCTCACTTCAACCTGTCCACCAAGCAGAGCAGCAAGCGCAGCAAGATCTGCATTGCCGGCTCCTCCTGCTGCTGCTCCGCGCAGCAGCAGAGGCAGCCCTCCTCCTGCGGCTCCTGCTCCTCCCGTGGCAAGCAGGCCGGCGGGCGCCCCACCAACCAGCGCTCCGCCGGGCTGCTGCAGCAGCTGGGCCGCAGCAACGTTTCCTGCAGCACCAAGGCCCGTGCCAAACAACCCTCCTGCACCCGTGCTGCTGCTGCCGCCTAGCAATCCCCCTGTTGCTCCAGGCGCAGCCCCAAACAAACCTGTCCCAAGCGAAGACGTCCCAGCACCTAAACCCAGCTGCTGCTGCTTCAGGCTCCCGAACAACGAAGTGCTGCCGCCGAGAGGTGCCGCTGTTCCTCCTGCTCCTCCTGCTCCTCCGAACAAACTGCTGCTCCCCAACAGCCCACCGCTTGCTGCTGTGCTGCTTCCCAGACTGCTGCCGCTGCCGAACAGGCCGCCGCCCAACGCTGCAGGGGTACCGGCCGCTCCTGCTGCTCCGCCGCCTGCTGCTCCGAACAAGCCGCTGCTGCTGCCCGTCGCTCCACCTGCTGCTGCTCCTGTCCCCCCGAACAGCGACGATGCCCCTGTGCCACCGGACAGCAACCCGCCAGCTCCAGCAGCACCAGCACCAGGAGCAGCAACGCCGCCGAAAATGCCCCGCGCACCTGCTGCCCCGGTGCCAACTCCGCCTCCTGCTGCCGCACCTCCTGCGCCTGCTGCGCCTCCTCCAAACAGCAGCCCTCCTCCACCGCCACCTAACGGCGCTGCTGCTCCTGCTGCATCGCCTGTCCTTGTTCCTGTTGCAGCTGTCCCGCTACCGAAGAGTCCCTGTCCAAATAAGCCCGTGCCCGTGCCCAGGGTGCTGCTGCCCGGCGCAGTACCCGCTCCTCCTGAAAGACCACCGGTGGTCGTGCTGCTGCTGCCAAACAGTCCCCCCGTCCCTAGAAGTCCTCCTGCTGCAGCAGGTTGTCCTGCTGCACCGGTGCCTCCTGCTGCTGTCCCCTGACCGGGGGCTGCAGTAGCTCCTCCGAGCGTCGATCCGAAGAGCAGACCGCCGCTCCCTGCTGCTGCAGGGGTTCCTGCTGCTCCGCCTGCGCCTGCTGTGCCAGGCAGTCTGAAGCCTCCTGCGGCTCCTCCTGCGCTGCCGAACAACCCCCCTCCGTCCGCAGCACCAACACCGGTACCCCCTCCCACCTGCTGCTGCTGCAGCAGTCCGGTGCTTCCTCCGAACAACGACCCCAGGCCAGTACTCGTAGTCGTGCCCGCCTGGCCAAACAGAGAGCTACCGGCGCTACCACCCAGGGTGCCGCCGAACAAGCTGCTCGGCTGCTGCTGAGTGCCCGTTGCTGCTGCTCCTCCTGCTGCACCAGCTGTTGTTCCAGTCCCGAACAAACCCCCCGTCTGCTGCTGCTGCTGCGACGTCGACCCGAACAAGCCCGTGCCCGTTGTTGTTGCCGGAGTGGTGCTGCTGCTGCCCAGTCCCCCGAACAAGCTGCCCGTCTGCTGCTGCTGTCCTGTAGCAGCTGGCGTTCCGAACAAGCCCGTGCCACTGCTGCTGCTCGGCAGCTGCTGCTGCTGGCCGAACAGCCCTCCCGTGCCGCTGCTGCTACTGCCGAATAATCCGCCAGTGCTGCTGCTGCTGCCGAACAATCCTCCTCCTGCTCCTGGCTGCTGCTGCTGTGTAGACCCAAACAAGCTCCCTCCTCCCAGACTCGAACCCCCACCTCCAAATAAGCTGCTGCTGCCCAGCGTACTGCTCGTCCCGGTAGTAGTACCAAATAAGCTGCTGCTGCTGCCGCTGTTGCTGCCGAACAAACCAGAGCTGCTACTTCCCAGCCCTGACGACCCTCCCAACTGCGACCCAAATAGACCCCCTGCACCCTGCTGCTGCTGCGGCTGCTGCTGCAGTTGCCCGAACAAGCCTCCTCCTGCGGCTCCTCCTGCTGCTCCTCCACCTCGCTGCTGTTGATACACACGCCAGCGCTCTTCTTCTTGACACGACTCTGCCAAGGCACCGACACAAATACTCATTAGCAATCCGTCATCGGTTTTGTGGGGTTGGAAAGGTTGCTGTTGCTGCAGTAAACCACTGGTGCTGCCCAGCAGCAGACCCCCTCCTCCGGCTCCTCCTCCGGCTGCTGTAGTGCCGAATGGGGACGATACCGACCCGAAGGCGCTGCCGCTGCTGCTGCCGCTGCCGAACAACCCGCTGCTGCTGGACTGCTGCTGCTGCAGCGGCTGGCCAAACAAGCTGCTGCTCCCTCCTCCAAACGGACTAGTGCTGCTACTGCTGTTACTTGTCGTGCCCGTGCTCCCTCCCAGCGAACCAAACAAGCTGCTCCCCCCGCCCAGTCCTTGCTGCTGCTGCTGTGGATGACCGAACAATCCCCCCCCCGCTGTAGTCGTGCTGCTGCCTCCTGCGCCGCTGCCTCCTCCGAACAGCGAACCGCTGCCCCCGCCGGAGAGAGACCCAAATAAGCTCGTGCTCTGCTGCTGCTGCTGCGAGGGCTGCTGCTGCTGTCCAAAGAAACTGCTACCCCCAGAGCCCACGCCTGTGCTGCTGCCGAACAGTCCCCCACCTGTTCCTGGCGAGGCCGACGACTGGGAGAGGAAACCCCCTGCGGAGACGCGGACGGGTAGACAGGAGCACGCACACCGCAGCACACTCCGCACCAAAGATAAGCCGATACATTCGCGCAGAAACAGAGGACACAGCCCCCCCCGCACATGTTTACGGTGGGTTTCACACAGAAAAAAGAATGCAGATATCTACACACATATGCGTACGAACACACACATATATATATTTATTTAATACAAGGCGGTGTGTATGTACACAAATGCGTGTATACATATTTGAGTATCTACTTACATGGAGGAGATACTGAAGCAGACGTATACAGACACTTCCGCAGGTGCCAACAGATACGCAAAGATGTCTGTCTCTCTATGTTCTTACACTCTTTTATTCTCCTAAAGGCACGCTACCTCATTATTCGGGAAGTGATACATATATATATATATATACATGTATACCTTATACATATATGTGCATGCATATAGATGTAACTACATATACACACACAATGGAGGGAGGTATATACATACACATACATATATATGTATATGTATAGCACAAATGTGTATATATATGTATATGCGTATTGGGGGAACATGTGCGTGTATATATATATATATATGTGCACACACACAAACGTGAAGTACGTGTGGTTCCGTCCCTCTGTCTCTTGTTTTCCCTACACTGCGTGCCTGGATTTAAGCAGCCACACCTGAAACGGGCAGACGTCATCTTAAACTCGTTATAGAGTCCAGAACATCAGCTGCATCATAAAAAAGTCAAAGTAAGTGGCGCGCAGGACACTGACGTGCACAAAAGGAACTTCTGCCTTCCCTTGGTCCGACCTCTTCTTCACTTGTACGAGACGCGTGTCTGTAGTACACATACGTGCACACAGTTTCATGTATGCATATACATATATACACATATACACATATATATCTATATATACATATATACATATGTATATGTAGGTGGTGACAGGCACCTACATACACTTACATGTATACACACCTATATAGATGTACTTCTAGGGGGAGAGAGGGCAACGCAGCTACCAGCAAGGATATGAGAGGAGTACGTATCTTTGTGTGTATCTCTCTCTAGTCTAGACAAAGCCTCTGTACCCCTGCCATGAATCTGTCTACATATACATATATATATACAAACTACCGCTAGACGAGACTACACACGCGTACACATGCGCTCACACACATATTTCTATTGTCTCTACTCTTGTGTATGCGCACATGCGGAGGGGCTGTTTGTGGGGGCATAGAAGGGTATGGTACACACATGCGTCGGCACAAACAAGGAGGGAAATAAATTACCTGAAGAAGCAGGAGCACCGCCAAAGAGAGAACTTTGTTGCCCAGCGCTGCCGAGAGTGCTGGTGGTGGTGCTACCACTGCCGAAGAGGCCGCCGCCTGTTGCAGGTGCTGCTCCTGTTGCAGCTGTCCCACCGAGTCCCCCTCCCCCTCCGAAGAGGCTGCTGCCTCCGCCGAAGAAGGAAGACCCCCCCCCGAGCATGCTGCTTCAGCAAGCGGCAAGCGGCGACACAAGCCAGCAAGACGGAAAACGCGCGAGGAGACTGCAGAAACGGCGGCAGGACGCGGAGAGAGACAGAGGAACACAACACAGGAACTGAGACGCAAAAACGGAAGAAGTTGCAGGGCAGCAGCGGCAGCTCCCGCCCCACATCGCCTGAGCCTGTGCAGCGAAGCGACCGCCACGACTGCGGCAGGCTGCTGCAGCAGCAGCAACTTTCGCGGAGAAGCCGCTGCGGGACCTGCGACAGCAGGAACTGCAGCAGCTTCTGTAGCGCACAACCCCCACCCGGCGAGAGACCCAGGGAGGGGGCGGTGCAGGAGCTGCAGCAGATAGAGGAAAAAAGTGCGCAGCCGCAAGAAGAGAAGCTGCAGCAGCGACTCGGGAAGCTGCGGGACACACACGACAGGAGCAAAGGACGCCCCCCTGCAACAAAGAGCTGCTCAGTCAGCAGAAGCAGCTGCACGAGTCGCTCCGGGCCCAACGCGGTGGAGGAAAGGCCGCTCCACCAGCAAAACACACGAGAGTACCGCGTGCGAAGGAAGGTGAGAGCGGGCCACAGACGCAGCGGGAAACACCACGCCGGCTTCGCACCAGCAGCTGACGTGGGGCGACAGCAGCACCCGCCGGAAGCACGCCAGGAGTCGCAGCGCCCTCTGAGACGCAACAGCCGCGGCACAGCACGTGTAACGGCCACATACGTTGTGGCCTTTGTGACGACTTTTCAGAGCAAGCCAGAAATGGGTTTTCTCTCTGTCCCCCTCGTGGATCCGTTGTCTCCTTGACGCTGCCGCTGAAACTGCGCTGCCACTTCTTCATCTGCTGCCAGTGCGGCTCCTGCGGCTGCACGAAGGGACGCGGAACACGAGAGACGCAGACAACGAACACTGCACGGTTCTCACTGCGATGCGTTCTCTCGCGCACGCTGCAGACATATACACCGATACGTCCACAAAGATTTGAAACTTATACACGCAGGTAGACACAAATATGCGTATACGCACAGATATATGGGATGAGCGAGAGGAATACGTATATATACATATATATATGTATACACACAGATCGACACACGTAGTAGGAGAGCGGCTTGCTCGAAACGAGAAGTGTTCGATAAAAAGAAGATAAAAATTTTTTCCTGCGCCCCTGGTTCCGTTTGCTGCCCTCGTCCGTCTCCTCGTGTGCCACTCTCCGCCGGAAAACTCACGAAAGTGGGACAGCGGAAGAAACGTGCAGAGGGAGTCGTCGCCGTGCGCAGCACACCGTCAACGTCATGCGGCGAATTTCCCCTCTTCGAACAACATGAGAGGAAAACGCTGCGGGCCAATTAAAAGAAAATGGGTCGAGCAAGTGTCCTCTCACAAATATCCGGGACCCACACAGTGCTGTACAAGATCGGACCTCCAAGCGGAAAAGCGAGAAACAGAACTGCATCGCACATCTATATACGTAACGTATACCTATTCATTTGCATATGTATATATAAACGTATTCATGTATATACTTCTCCACTTATATGTGTACGTACGCATACATGTATTTGTGCCCGCCGTAACGAGTGGCATAGCGACTGTAAAACGTATACGTATGCAACAAGTGTCCGTGTACGTTCGTATATATCTCCGGTGATGTGTACGTCCATGCAGCCGTACATTTGTACGCATATACGTGTATATTCTCCGTATACACATGTAGACGTATCTTCCTTCCCTAGTTTATACGTTTACATACACGCATCATTTGCAGTCCTCGACGTGGACGGGCAATACGTAGACGTACATATCTACAGATACGTAGGGCATATAATTTGGACATGCGGACATCGTACGGCGGGACAGAACGCACACGAGGAGTGCAAAGACTCATTTGCTTAGGTGGAAGAAATCAACAACACTTTGGAGAACTGCCCCTCTTTCTGGGAAGACGGAAAGAAGAGAGGCGCTCACAAAAGGAGAGGCATAAGGAACGAAAAATTTGGGTACTTCTAAAATTGTGGTGTGACGTGCAGGGAAGCTAAAAAAAGGCAGACCGGCATCTTGGGCGCAGAAGAACGCGGAAGATAAAGTTGCTCCCCCCAGCAAGGAATGGAGTCACAAAAACTCACACTTTAATAAACTTGAGGAGGACAACAGCTCGTGGAAGAGAAAAATACTTGCCCGCGTGACGGTAGGGATCAAGCGGGATGCAGAAGACGCGCGGGTACTGTACAGCGCCACGGGGACGCAAGGAGACGCGCCGTGGGACGTGCAAAAGAAAGAAGGAAGGCGTTATGGGTGTTGACGCTGGGCAGATCGTCATCAGGTGGAGGGCAAACCGAGGGGGGACATTTCTCTGTTATCAATGTTTGAAGAGGAAATTGCTGCCGCTCTAGCAAATTTTAAATTGAAGCTGTGGCGGTAGGACAATTATGTAGCAGAAGCGAGCGGTTCTGATGATGCGAGGCGAGTTGTCATTTTGCTGCTGTTGCCGCTGGTGGTGCGGCCATTGCTGCAGCAGTTGTTGGTGACGTGGTCTTCGGGAGAGATGAGGACGGAAACTGCCGCACTTTTCTGCGCTGTGCGTGGGAGATTTCGGAATAAAAACTAGTTGGCTATCGGGAAAGCTTTAGAGCCGTTCTCTCTGGCGGGAAGGCTGCGTTCCTCATGTGCGTCCTCCCCCGTCGTTCACGGTGGATACGCCGCTGCTCCTGGGAAACCGTCCCGCGTTCACAAGACTGTAGCCTCATTCTACTTCATCCTTAAGTTCGTCGCTCACGGAGAGAAGAGACAGCGAGAAAAGCCCCCGCTGCTCCCTTTTCTGCAATAGCGGCAGCGCGGTAAAAGAAAAAAACGCAGCGGGAGCTGTGCAGGAGGGAGCAAGCTAGCGGCCGCTGGGCCAGTGTGAGGAGGGGCGACGGGGAAGATAGGGGAGAGCAGGCAAAAGCGGAGGAAATGTGACGACAGAGAGATCGGCACTAGAAAAGAAACTGCCGAAATGTGGCATTATGACGTGAATAAGCTGAAGGAGAACGACAGCCTGAACGCCGGCAGCACAGACTTGCTCGGCATGCAGCAGCAGCGTCCAAGTGATAGTTGCTCCGCAAGGCTCTCTTACAGCAGCAACAGCAGGGGACGAAGCGCACACAACAGGCCGCCGCAAGAGCGACGCCAGCAGTACCACAGTAGCTGCAACAAAATGAGACTGCCGGCAAGAGCCGCAGCACAGCAGCAGTTGAAACAGCAACAAGAACAGCAGTAGCATCAGCAGCGGAAGCACCAAGAATGGCAGCAGCTGCAGCAGTGACAGCAACAGCGGCTGCAGGAGCAACAGCAGTGGAAGCAGCAACAGCAGCGGTAGCAGCAACAGCAGCAGCAGCGGCGGCAGTAGCAGCAACAGCGGCTGCAGCATCAGCGGCTGCAGCAGCAACAGCAGCGGCAGCAGCAGCAAGACCGGTAGCAGTAACAGCAGCGGTAGCAGTAACAGCAGCGGTAGCAGCAACAGCAGCGGGAGCAGCAACAGCAGCGGGAGCAGCAACAGCAGCGGTAGCAGCAACAGCAGCCGTAGCAGCAACAGCAGC
>KL647303.1:457338-502281 GCA_000727475.1 Sarcocystis neurona | reverse complement strand
AGCAGCAACAGCAGCGGGAGCAGCAACAGCAGCGGTAGCAGCAACAGCAGCCGTAGCAGCAACAGCAACAGCAGCAGTAGCAGCAACAGCAGCAGTAGCAGCAACAGCGGCAGCAGCAGCAACCGCCGCAACAGCAACACGGACAGCATTAGCGGCAGCACACCGACAGCTGCTACAGCAACAGCAACGGCTGCAGCAGCAGCGACAGCAACAGCCACAGCAACAACAGCAGTCAGAGCGGTAGTAACGACACCACCGGCAGCGGGACTTGCAGTAGTAACATTGGGAACGACTCTTCAACAGGATGAGCAACAAAAACAGCACCACCAGCCACAGCAGGCGGTGGCGTTGGCGTAATGTAGAGTAAATAAGAATACAGCAACAGACTCAACAACGGCGCACGGAGCAGCAGCAACGGTAGCCCCGTTTGTGGGCACAAGACTACCGATTTGCACATCGCTGTATACACGAAGGCGGCCAGCGTTGCTAGAGATATCTGCATACACGTATTCGACGTTAACTTTCATGTGCAACAAAGCTTACCATCTGCTGTTGCTTTCTTCTGAAGACTCTACGTCAGCGTGGCGCAGCGCGCACAAACGAATGTTCAGAGAGGCCTGGGTTCCCTGCTTTGTACTAATGTGCCTTTACGAGGATGCAGTTTCCATGGGGCGAGGAGGCACAAGCACACATGCTTTCCATCTGGTAGAAGAAGCTGTGGCCCACCCAGATGGCATCAGTTCGTTACTGCTGTCATAACCAGGACACACATGGAGATGCAGAGTTCACATCTACAATTTATTGCTGTGCACAACCTCGTGTCACACATATGTTGCCATTTCCTGCATATTGCCCTCCTGTGGCTAGAACCATACGAAATTACGGACCATGGAGTCCCGGACTGTGTCAGAGCCCCTCCGCCAAGATTGTTATTAGGGATGTCTAGAAGGACGGACCATGCATGTATTGAGTGGTCTTCAGATGAGATCAGGACTGTATCAGAGACGCTCCGTCAGGTAGTCCGCTCGCGCGGTTCATCCGCGGTGTAGAAAGCGCACAGGCAGCGACACACGAAGTGTGTGCACATGCACATATATACGGGAAAATGTGTATACTACAAATGTAGTCTGGTGCATCTACATCGATGGATACATTGTGACACGCATATATTGATACATAATAGTTTAACGTGGATGTACCAAGCATTCAGCCGCATCAGTTCGCGTCTGTGGCTGGTGGGCATTGGCAACAGATGGGCCCGTAGGCTATGGCTGCTCTGCGTGTTCGTTTGATGTACTGGGTCACGCTGAAGACGAAATTTCAAGGACTCTGTGTCTACAGTTCAAATTTTTCCATGAACTGCAACCAAAATATAGCTGTGCTCGTAATTTTAGCAGGGCTGACACTGTCTATGCGAATCCAGCAATAAAACACGAATACCTGCATGTGTAAATAGTCAGGAGGAGACGGAGGGACAGCAACACAGAGGTGACGTATACATGAGAAGATAGATGCACGTGCACACAAGTAAATATATAGGTCTGCGGATAAAGGGACGCCGGCGAGCACAGGTGTGGACTACACGTGGTGCTTGGCTGTACGACCGTTTTCTGAGTTAAAAGTAACGTGTTTGCTGAATGGAGTTGAATAGATCTGCACCTCTGTGTTGAAATTCACGTAATGTGTCATGAGCAGGACCATGAAGGATTACGCGCGTCTGGCGTAAACACGTATTAAGGTGTGAACATGTGTGCGAATATCCTGCGTTAAAAAGCAGTCAAGCAGATTATCCGGAGATATGGCAGCGCTACGTTTCTCTTCTGACGACGCAATTAGAGGTAACTTTGTAGCCGTGCCAACCCTCTCAACGCTATGGTAAGGGAAAGAACTGTGTAAAGCAGTTGGCTGCTCCGATGCTATTGGAGTTTACGTTATCCGCATTCTTTAGACTGTCCACGCGTGTGAACGGAAATTAGAGTGCTATTCGGGAGTATCCTGACAGGCACGTAGCTGCAGAGACATAAAGGGTCATAACATTCCGGAACAAGCACGACTGATATGTGCGGGGACGGGGAATGGTAACATGCCTGCTCGATTCTTGCAGAGCCGCTAGATCCACACGCTGACAGCACAGAATACTACACACATTGTACGGGCGAAAGTATACGAGATAGGAGCACGAATGTACTTCAGCAAGAGAAGATACATCTCGCACATGTTTTATGTGGTTCAAGCGAGCGCAGACGTCATCCACGAATGACATTCGCCATCAAATGCTCTACGTACGTGAACAGCGAAGCGCAAACCAGTTATCCTGTGGAACACGTGGACAAGGGCATGAGCACAAATCATTCTGTCCTCCATCAGGCGCACACACAGCACACGGGCGAAGTGGGAGAACGAGTTCTTGCAGCCATGGAGGCTGGTGAGCAATGATCCCCACAGCTGCACTTCCTGACACTACAGAGGAATTAAATTGGAAGAGATACAGTTTACGTTGATGCAAGATGGGAAAATCTGGCCATTGTTTCACACGGCTCGTCCGACTCTGTACAAGCGTGTACGCTTGTTTCTACGTGTACACATAACCACGTGTAGGTGTGTATATACAGAATACACGTACACCTATATCAGGTTGCAGTCCGGTGTCCGAAAGGATAAAAAGTACGTCTGCGGCGCACAGAGAATTGTACGGTTTGTAAAGAAGGTTACCGATGTAAAAGAAGCAACACCACTTTTTGCGCAGCTGAGCTTACCGTCGCTAGCCCCCGAATGGATGGAACCATTTAAGGCTATCTCCAGGGGTGGTCTTCGTGCTGTACAGAACCTCCTATGTTTATCTTGATTTACTATGGACGAAACCTTATAAGACTATATGCGGTGTCGTACTTGACACAGATTCATATGTTTGTCCCTTTTACTACAGTAAATGATGCGCACCCGTACATTAAAATGCATCTGGACAACTGTATCTGAATATTTGTTCGCTACTATAGATTGCCTTTGTGGGTGGATGGATGTACAAGTCTGCATATTCTATAAGGAATTTCCTTGGGTGAATACCTAGACCTCCTACTACACGTTCGAACTTTTCCCATCTACTAGTTCATTGTCTCGTGCCTTAGACGTCCACGTGATATTTACCTATATACGTGCATGTGTATGCATCAACCCATATACACGTCTAGTTGTATGTGACTATATATTGTTAAAACAAAGTACAGCGTGTGAATCTGTACGAGGCGACGCATACCTGACCGCGTAAGTGCGTGTGACCACCATGTCTTATGTCGGCATAATGGTGTGAGCTTGCACGGGTGTACACATGTGGAGAGGACTTTGCCTGTCCGTGTATAATTCATGAATGTGTGCTCGTACGTACGTATCAACCAGCGTGCACTTCCACGCAGAACTTGCGTATTTTTCCAGTACTGGACAAAAGAGTTGAGGCTCGAACGCGGGCTGTCGTACAATCCAATTTTCTATGGAAGGAGCAGATGTCACAGCTCTTTTCGGAGCAGCTTGGCTAGTATCAAAATGCGTTGCTGATTTGATGCAACGCAGACAACGGCCATAACTAAAAACCGGTTTCCCTTCTTGTTCAGCACCTAGGGAGCTAGACAGAACTCCACAATCACCTTGCTGTAACAGTAAAACTGCCACGCCTTTCAGCGTCATAGCCAAAGCACAGTAAAAACTGGTCTCCTCTCTTAGTCAGCACTTGGGGAGCTACGAAGAACTTCACAATGATCATGCTGTAACAATAACACTGCAACGCCTTTCAGTATCTGTCCTTTATAAAAGGTGTGATGCACGTACGTGCAGTAGTGCAGGCGGCAGAGCGTGGTCGGCGCACACGGGTGTTCCTGGTCCACATGGAGAATGTGTACAGGCGTGCATTAAAGAGCTTTGGTCGACTGATATTGCAAGCACATTCGTGGCTGTGCCCGCGGACATCTGCAGGCTTAAGTGCGTACCATGGTGTCATCTGACGCAAAAACCAGACTGAAGAAAAGCGCGTAGAACCACATAGAAGTTTCCTTGAAGGGGCTGCGCACATCGGCGGACGCGTGTGCGCCGACTGTGTATCTACTCACAAGACCTAAAACCACGTCCCGACTACATGCATGCCAAGCACCACTGTTCGCCAGCAGATCCACCTTCCTTAATCACGCCGTAGTGTGTGCTTATACAGGTGCTGATGGAAGAGAAGGCGAGTGCGGTAATGTGCCATGTGAAGAATAGTAAAAGTAGATCGACGAAAGTACACAGCGGTGCGGTTTCATGGTGCAAGACTTTCAATGTATGCGTGTGTACAAACGCACGTAGACTTTTGGTTCCCTGCATCAGCTGTACAACCCTACGGTGAACGAAAGTGCTGCTAGCGCGACCCAGACTCTTTGAAGATTTCAACGGATGTTTTCGCCTGAAGAACAACTGGCAATTACACTGTATCTCTTCGTTCACTGAGTAAACTAGTCAGTGACTCGTAGCCCCTGGGGCGCTCAAATTTACGCACATGCGTGAGCAGCGTGAAGCCTTGGGCGCCTTGCGCTGCTCTGAACACAGGGGGAGGCTTGCCACCTGCGCGTCGTTGCACGCTCTCCGGCTCCGTCGGTGCGGTGCTGAAGAGGAAGCATCGGGAGCCCGATACGCACGGCGAGACGCGTAGACCCCGCTGTTACCTTCTACGGTGTTTTCTCAACGGCAGAACTGCCCGTTCACTAGCACACCGCCTCATATCCCACAGCAAGATGCTATGAATTTGTATCCCTAGAGTTGGGTAAGCGGCGACGTGTGTTTCTTTTGATTCCGTTTTGGAAAGCGACGCACCGCGGGGTGTACGCACACCGATGCGCGCAGCCAGCCACTGGAAGACCTGTTGGCTCTCCTCGTCCTTTGTTCTGAGTTACTCGTTTGACCAAAGCGAATTTCAACATGGCAACGGAAACCGAGTGGAAAGCTCAGATTGACCGGGGTAAGCCTGCAATATCAGGAAGTATCCAGGTACAATACACTGGATTTGTGAAGGAAACGACCTGTGTATAGGGCCCGCAGGCTTAGCGTTTCATACCCGGTAGCACAGTCTACCCGCCGGCTGGGCGGTATGGGGAGGGAGATTCGCATAGAGCAACACCCGTACTTTGTTATTACGGGTACATGCTCGTATGTTGGGCTTGTGGTAACTTGTGGTTTATGCCGGATGAAGGGGATGCCAGTTTCGCAGGCCGTACCCAACGAGAAAGGCGCACTGTCACAGCGTGCCAAGCGACTGTTTCGCCGGGGAAACTTGCCTCGCTGGACGCATGTGTGCTGCTCCATATTTACGAATGAAAGTGGCCACAAATTCTCTAGGAGACAGCACCATATAGCACGTATAAGCCTTGCATTTACGTGTACGTACCCTTGCCGTAGCTGTGCTGGAATCGTGCATTAGGTCGTGAGGTGACCGTGGCGGCTCTGCTGTTTACTCACGAATGAAGAAGTCATTCAAACGTTCACGAGGCAGGAATTGTGCGTCGTCTCCGCAGAGCGTCTTCAGCGCGAGCAGACGCTCAAGACTATACAGACGCGTGAGATAATCGCCGATGATATCCATCGTGCGCCGACCGCCGTCATCCGAGAGACTATCAAGTCGCCTGAGGAGGTCATCGAGGAAATGAAAACATGGCTGCGGTAATCAATTCGAGCTGCAAACGTATAAAGAAAATCACCACACAACAAGCTTAAGTTCATTTTCTGTGCGCAGTAAGGCGTCACGTTACACGTGACTCTTGCTACCTGTACGTTATCGCCACCAGGAGTGGACCACAACGCTGTCCATTGCCCACGTCTGAGTAGTACGTTACCATAAGGGATCTGTTTCCGTACCTAAATTTCACATTGTCATCTGATGTGTGGAGACGCTCTCACCGCTACAGGGTGTTGACTCACCGTGGGAACACTTAAAAAACCGTGCCACCTCCCCGCTTACGTGACTTCGACGTATCAACCTTCTGGTGATTTTTTCGTCACAGAAGTAAATATCCTTCCAACCCAGGTGTTTTAGAGCAGTGCAGCTTCCCCTGTAAGAGGGGCCTTTCCTGACGAGTCCGAGAGCGGGCTGACGTTTGGAGCAAATTTCTGAGCTTCGTGAAGTGGTGCTCATACGCTCTGTCCGGCAGGTAGATAAGTTTTTCTGCAGACTCCTTGCGCAGACCCGCGCACGCGTACTCCCTGGTGGTACGTTCGGGAAGAGAGCTCAGAAAAACATGTCCAAAATCGTTCCGCACCACCATATGTGTTTCTGTAATACGTGTACATATGTGGGCCATGAGATTCGTATGTAAATGCCGGCTACCGCACCAACGTGTGATTCTACCGCATACACATACATGCGTCGACAATGATTTCTGTGCGTAAGTACAGGACACCCTGTGGCATTTCTCTTCATGAGAGTCTGTGATGCTCCTGCTGACACACATAGTCGATTACAGTTTGCACAGAGGCACTGGATGCCAACAACGTGTTTCACGTGTGGTTTAGCTCCTTTCGTTGTCTTCCTTCAGCACTGGAGTGGCTCCGGACGGGACGCGTATGATGACTGAGGAAACTTGGCAGTGGTAAGTCTCCCCGGCGGAGATACGCGAGCCATCTCACATGTGGATCCCCATGAATTTTAGTTTTGGTCGAGGGGCAGCAGTAACGCGAATGTCGACTCTCATATATCAGACTATGCAGGCACAGTTGTTGCATGGATGGGCTTTAAAAATCGGGACTAGAGACCCGCGTGCGCGTGTTTCCAGGGACACAGTGGTTTTGTGTTGTTGCACAGTTCTACCCTTCACACGCTGCAGAGCAACTGCTTACGGTGTATTCCCACCTGTACGTAGACTTCAACCAGCAACTGACGTGTTCACACGTATACTTGCGAAACATAAGGCATGGTTTGCGGGACACGCGGCCGTTCGTTCCTCGGGTTGACCCTCAACCAATTTCCTTCAGGTATCAAGACTACTACCAGGCGACTCTTCGGGCTGACCGGGAGAGTGAGTGCCTGCCGGAGGGCTCAAATGTTGACTACTACTACTGGACGGCTCCGTATTTGGCACACATCGGCCCCATGAATCTTGTTATGATGCACGCTCAAGTGAACGTACAAGATGGAACGCATTTCCCGGCAGACCGTTTGCGCGCCGAGACGCTCTTTATGAAGAACTTGCGATTGAAGGCAGAAAAGAGAGCAGAAGTTCAAAAGCAACTCAAGGAACAGTTCATACGCGAAGCTTTGGCGAAAAAGGAGCGGTCAAAGTTGGAGCGTGTCGTAGAGCCCGGCCACCCACTATATACGTTACCTGCGGAACCTGACTTGTAGTCTCCTCCTATCGAAGAAAGAATAATTATCGTAGAAGGGTACTTTGTTGAGGTGTCGCCACCCACGCCCCGACCTTTCCCCTTGGTGATCCAACAAGTAAGAAGATGAGCCGTATTCGACGCAGTACTTGTCGCAGATTACACTTACCAGACGTGTGAGCTGCTGCTAGAAGATAAACGTATTGGGATTAGACCGAATCCTAGAGTGAGCGTGCGTTACTCTCATTGTCTACGGTGGATTACCGATGACAAAGTGAGAGTCTCAATATCGTTCCAGTCCTCACCGCTTCATTTTTGCAGGTAACGTAGAAGGAAGTGAACGGGCCATGTCTCGCCCGTGAGCATCTAAGGGATCGCTGTATTAATCTGACTGTATGATTAAGGGGGACTAACGAAATTTTCCCTGGGTCCGTGTAACCAGTGAAGGTAGTTGATTTACACTTTCTGCCGACGCGGGGAGAGAGGGGGTGAAATTCGTTAGAGAGAGGCGGGAGGGCAGCCACGTGGCTAACGCTAAAATAGAAACTCACAGCTTTCACCGCAACCACACTGCAGCTTTCACAAAGTTAGACTAGAGATGTGCGCGGCTATGTCGCAACACTTTCTTATAATGTGATCTTCAAGCGCTATCTGTCACTTCCAGGTCGTGTCAATGTCACCAGGTGGTTCTGCATGACAAACGCATACAAAATATAATGGTAACATGGCGTCGTAGGCATGATGACCGAGTATTTGATCTGATATCTGTGTATATAAGAATATGTACGCAGGGAAGAGCTGAATGTGTGAAGGACGACAAGTGGAGTAAAAAGTGCCCCTATCGGACGCTTCTTCCCATCAGACTCTCCTAAGAAGGTCTTGCAGTGCGTCTGTGCTGGAGGGCGCATTAAGTGTGAAACCACACTTCACGGATGCAAACAAGATGTAGTGCAAGTACCACGCAGATTCTTACTCTAAATACGTATATACTTTTACGTCCACGTCATTTTGTACGTACTTGCATCCTGGTAGCATGCATTCAGGTCGCAGTCGTTAACTGCACTCAACCTGGCACTCAGGGTGCTTGAGCAGATCTCATTAATGCGCTGCTTGTGCATGGTACGTGTCGGTTACAAGGGTGGTTTTCCGACCAGTCCTCTGCGGTGCGTGAGTGTGCATGTGCACCTTCAATTTTGCGTGACACGGTGTGAAGATCCGCCGTTGCCACGGTGTAGGTACGCTGCAGAGGGAAAACGCTGTCGTGGTCCACTCCACCCTCTGCTCGACACGATCTGAAAGTTATCTTCTTTCTGTCGACGCGAATACACACACTTTCTGTGCAGTCTACTTATTTGTTTCCCGATGTGCGTAGCTGATTGCTTCGAACTACAGTTGCTCGTTCTGTGCCATTTTAGTGAACACTGTACTACCACTACGTGATTTTGTGATTTGATGGAAGTCTGTTTCATCTCCAGCCTATTTACGGTGCTGCGTAGAGCACAACCGTAGAGCACAATCCGAGCCTGGCTTGCATTGTGTATTTTTTCCTGTCACAGCATGGAAGACTTGTTTCTTTCGACACTTTTCTTAGTTACCTGTAGTGTCTATCTCGTTTCCACATCTCGTGTGGTGACTGCTGAAAGCACCACGTCCAGGTCTCTTCAGATGGGATTGACAAAACCGAGAATCTCGTTGAAGCTGCAGCCAGCCAGAAAGCTTCGTCTGTCGCCAACTGATCTTAACAGTCTGCTCACAGACTTGAGGCACGAAGTGAAAAAACAGGTAAAACTGAGCGTGATGGTGAGGGGACCCTGACGTCGCACGCAGTGCTCCTCTGACTATCTTTGCAGATAACGGAGCTAGAAGGTAAGCATCTGCTTCGCAGAGGGCGAAAACGTATACAGTTTTCTTTCCTTGTAAATGCTTTCTTGCGAACACATCCTCTCTCCGAATAGCACCGTGAAGATCTCCGCTCCTATGCCTAAGTTGCCACTCGTGTTCCACACGTATCGTGACCATGCATGAGATAACCCGTTTCAGAGATGATATAATCACGAGCTGCGTGAAAGGTCGGCAGTTTTCGTGTAGCAAAAGTTTAACAATACTTCTACTCATACGGAAAAAGCGCTTCCGTGGACACACCTGCATTTTATGTACGGGTCAGCGCGTCCGACGCGTACAGCTTTCGCAGAAGTGAAAGCTATACTCCCTTTAATACACCTGCACTACTACCACCTCGTTTGTATGAGTGGACCTATTCAATAGGAATAGTTGTTTTGGACTTGGCTTGAACCCCATTTATGGTTGAGGCGTAACGGTGGAATGGGAGGTGGCACGGTGCACATGTTCAGCTGCGAGAAGATTGCCTCGAAAAATCTGGAAGTGTCTTTTATACTGAAGTACTTTGAAAAAAGCGTTGCTTTGTAGAGGAACTCGCAGAGCGCGAGAGAACTCGTCAAAGTAACAGATCGACGTGGGCGAGTCATGGGGCGCCCGTGTGGATACCTACAACTTGTAGGTGACGAGAATGCAATGATGCGAATTCCATTATAGGCGATTTGAATAGTGACGTCGTAGTCGTAGTTTACCAGACACTCCTACAAAGATAAAGTGGTTGCATTGTCTGGTCCGTACACCTCATCCCCCCTGTAGTCTTTGTTGTTCAAAGAATTCGGCGCCATTTATTGCCTTCGCGTTTCCCCCGCAACTGAATTGTACCCTCGACACTCCACAACAGCGGAAGTCTCACCAGGAACGAACGAAGAACAGTCTCCCTCCACGTCTTCTAGCCCTCGAATGGTAGGTACACGTTTGCTTTTTGCGATTCTGAATCAAATTCATGAACCACTCCTCCAGCTACAAATCGAACCTGCTTTTGACGCAGGAGAAGGAGAACAACAAAGGGCGGCCGAGGAAAGTCTCTTGAGCGACCTGCAACATTTTCTGAAGCTACAGCAGTCGCGGGAGTGATTTACGTGAACCATGCATTCGGTGACATGTTGAAATGCAAGACGTCGTCTCCTACTTTGGTCAGTCGTGAGATTCAGTACTACTGTAAAGGACTTGCACCTTAATCCTCCCAGTAAAAGAGCTACTGCGTGGATGTTTGTCACAAACTCAAGTGGATGTGTATAGTCTGAATTCCGCTGCAGGAGTAACTGCACCTCAAGCGTAGCAAGAAGTCCGACAGTTGCACGTTGTGCTCATAGGCGGCATGCACTTATGCATACGGAGTTCCTTGTATGCAACAGACATATATATATATATATATATGTACACTCATCTATATGGATTCTAAGGTGTAAGATATGCCCGGTGGTACGCTTTTTATGTGCATGTTATAGCAGTAGATAGGTGCACGTACACGCCTCTATTTGTATACGTAGACGTAAGAGATACCCAGGTGTGCGTAGGCTGCCAATGCATGAAGTCAGGAATGCACGTGCGCCTCTATGCGAGATTCCACACGAGCACAGACTAGTGCAGCAGCAAGAGCCAGACATGATCTAGGTGGTGGTTTTTGAAAGGCAGGCACTGACGCCTGCCAGATTTGAAGCACCGATGTGTTCGGACTCTCGTGAGCGGTCCAGCTGTTGGGTCACTGCTGGAGGGTTTGCTTACCATGCCACCTCGGCGATAAAGCAGCGGATGTGTGAATATATGCGCAGGTGCAAGGCAACGTACGAAGCGCTTGCACACCTCCCTGCATAAATATGTTCGCGCTTCCGTGATTCCTCCAGAATAACTTCGTTAGGCGTTCTTGGCTTGGGCGCACGCGGTTGCGCAAACAACAGTTCACCTGTATATGAAATATTACGTACCTCCACTTGTAGGCATGGTTGTAACCACAACAGCTGTGGTTTAGAGCACCGACCGTCCATCCCATTTGCTATGCCACTTGTTTGAAGTGACACGTTAAGACAACTCTTTTCAAACCGCGTGAGTACCGGTACATCCTCCCTCACGTACACGGAGTCAACACGTGTGTGAGAGTGGTAAGTGTTTCCCTTCCTGTTCGTGTATGTGTGGGTGTGAGTACATTTTACAACTTGCTGGACTATCCATGTGGACGGTGATGACACATAGTACACACGCTTGAAGACTGTGGTGTTTCTGAGAAGAACAACAGGTACGGGAGAACTATGACATTCTTGTCGAGCGTAGCCGTCTGCGTTGATGTCGTTGCAAAAGGAAGAGAAAGTATGGAAAAACGCCAAAACCGCTACGTAAGGTAACTTGTGATATTTGCACAGCAAAGAATATCAACCGCGTCTGATCACTCACCTTGGTGACATCTATGTCTGTCTGTCTCTCAATCTATCTGTATATACATACAGACATACATATACATACGTACATACATACATACATACGTACGTGTTTGTAAAAACATACGCACACAGCGCACACGCACACTAATATTTATCTTTCCTTTTTTCTGCACACCGTACTCGTGGATACCTGTCTACCTGCGTTATTGTTTTTCGCTGTTCCTGTTATTCATTCTCTCTCCACACGGGAGCTAGCAGATCACTGCCCCAGACTATACGCTGAAGGCAGGTGAGGATTCTTGACACCGAAAAGGCATGTTTGTACTGATTTCCAGCTTCAATGTGGTGGAACACCTCAAGCGCCTGCGAATCAGTTGAGACAGGGCCTACGCGTGTCTTCCCAGTAAGCACACGCAGGATAAGCAAAGACACTAACTCACACGTTGTCGAAACTCGCACGGAGAGCTGGAAAAACTGAACCTCAGATTCTCGAAACAGAGCTCCAGTTGACCCGACTATGTGTTTATCCGCCCCTGCTGTTCCAACCAGGCGGAACGGACTTCAACAATTACTGAAGCACAAACCTCTGCATATTTCAAGTGATATCTCACCACTTTTATATCGTGCTCCTCACTGCAGGGAGGCTCTCTGATCAATAGAGCAGCCCGCTGCGGCGTTCCTGTTATTAGAGTGTACTGATGGGTGAGCCTACTTGTAGCAGTTATGTCGTCGTCAGCATGTAAGAGGGGGCCTTCACGGACTGCCAGGGGAGGATGTAATTGTTGAAGCGTATGCATCTCCACACCTAAATACTGTCGTTACACCTCTATACGAATATATTGATGCATGTGGTGGGAGCTGGTACATGAACACATAATATGTGTGTGCGTACGCGCACGTGCAGCGAGTAGACCTCCATGGATGCATTTCCGTACATACACATACACAGACAGACATGCACGTGTATGACAATCTATCGACATGTACACAAGTACATACATATACGTACGTGTAGTGCACGCTCACTGAAAAAACACGTCTATCTAGGGAGGCACGTGCGAAGGCTGTACTTCAGTTGCAGCGTTCAGAGGAGCCAGATCCCACTCGTCCGCACGCGCTACATCAACGAGGCCAGCCCTTCGCATGTGGTATTCACAAAAGAGCTTTGCATGTACGTTCTTACTGGTATGTACATCTGAACACAACTATATGCATTTTTAGCGGCAGCACTGTGCTTGGTGAATGATGTTCAGGCACGCAGACGTTGTTTCTCCAGTTGATGGATGACCTTCGTACATTAATCCTTCATTTACGGGGCCTGGTGACGCTGCGCACTATCTCCTCTTCACCGTCGGCAGACGGAGCAGGGTATGCCCTGGAAAGTGTCATGTACATACAAGCACGTATGTGCGGATACGGCTTTCAGATAGGTCCGCGTACACGTACATACGTATACACACATGTGCGCGAAAGCTTTGAAGCTCTTTAGACATGTGAACATACGCATACTCATTGTAAAATCGTACATATGTATGTGTTTGGACAGGATTTTTGCAATTCATTTCATATAGAAGTCTTTGCAGAAAATACCGCAACCACACGCCCCTACACACGTAGAGCATCTCCTACATTCCGTCGTGCTTTCACATCAGTGTGTGTGCTTCCTGCACATATCTCATAACGTGCGCATCTCACACACGTGGTCATTCATGTTGTCTGTCTGTGCATCGCAGTGCACGTGTTCTTACGAATATGTCCCATATATTGATCTATACACTTATAGATACGTACGCGTAGTCACGTATACGTTTGTAGAATTATGTACGTGCCTCTTTCTATATGTATATACCTAAAGAGATCAATATACGCATGTACGCGTAAATATTTCGCCGCATAATAGCACAAAGAGATGTGCAAATGCGGAATCCAAGAAGTGCACGAGCGCCGGTACTGCCGTAAGCAAGCCGACTGCGGCAAGGCTGGCGTGGATCTTTCCCATTACATACTAAACGCTAAACACACGTCCAAACCCAGCAAAACAGATTTCCGTACGTAGTAAGTTGCTTACAGACGACCAAGGTGATGAATACTTGTATACAAGTACACATGTGAATACTCCGATATATCTTACACACATCCACATTTTTATACCCATACTTAAAGAAACAGACTATGTGTTTCTGTGTGTGAACAACGCACAACGCGCACATTGTACACACGCGTAAACGCAACAAGATACAGCTTCCACAGATCACTTGCGTATACACGTGAACATGTACATAATAATATATTCACACACATGCACAAACATATACATATAAATGGTGAAGAGAAATGCATTTTCTTGAGATACACACGGCGCCACAAAAAAAGCTATTGTATTGTTGCGCAGGTGTTGTGGAAACCAACGATCTCGTGACCGCTGATACGACTCTCGTCTAAATGACCAGGAATGCACCTTGCTTCCCCCCACTTACGGGTTTCCATTTTTCTTTATTGTCTTCTAGTCCTTCCTTTTGCTCTGCGTCGTTCGTACGGGAATGAGGAAAAAGTCGGTTGAACAACAAAAAAGAAGAAAAAGGGTATAAAGCTGCTTTCCCTCGGTTGGATTGCGAAGGGCTATTTCTTGAGACCGAGAAGTCCACTTTGTTTAAAACAAACTATCCGTCTTCTTAAGTCCAGGACAAAGTTCTTTTTCTTGTCTAAAAATGCTTCTACTTTCGCGACGCATGCGAAAGGATGGATGAGCAGCAGCGTCTCATCTCTCTCCACAACCTAAAAAGACGTTCGCTGAGCAGAAGAACAGACAACTCTTGTCCCGTTGATCAAGGTTATATGTACATATGTCAATGGTATACCAAGCGTATACATACCTTGATCAAGAAGCTTCAATGTATGCGTTTATAGGACGAATTAGATTCTCGTACACAAACACCTATATATATATATGCACTACTTTTGAAGCGCACAAGTAGAAACGGTTCTATAAAGAATCACTTCAATGAAGGTGTAAAGACATGTGTGCTAGTCGATCCGTAGACAGACACCTATGTACAGGTTTCTGTAGAATAATGCATATTATCTTCTTTCCCTCTCGTTCTGCTAAAGATTTCCTTTTGCTAGACGTGCACACTTGATTCTTGTTGCATATATCGGCAGAAATACTTCTTCCTTTTCTGCTTTCTCTTTTTCTACTTTTCCTTTTCAACTTTTTTCTCAGTCTTTGCGGTGGAACAAAAAGCGTCTTCACTTTGGACCACCAATCATTTCCTCTCACCACCTTCAAGTCAACCCATTCCTGACGTTGAATCAAGTTTCTTTCTTCTAGTGCCAGAAGGGAGAATGCTATTTCACGTTTTAACGAAACGTCCCTCTTACGAGAGAAAAGCGCAAATTTCATCAAGTTAACTTGCAGAAGATCTAATGCGGTCCCAGGAGCTTATCCTCTGCTGCTGCCGCTGCGTCCCTCCCTGCTGCTGCTGCTCCTCCTTCTCTTCCTCCACCGCAGCCGCACGTCGCACCTCTGCCCAACTTCTGTATTCACCAAATGCTGGCGCGTGTTGCTCCTGGTGGGATGCGTGCTGCTGCTGGTGGGGTGATGCCTGCTGCAGATGCGGGAACTGACGCTGCTGCTGTTGCTCGTTGCGGACACCGCCGTGTTGCTGTTGCTGCAGTGCTGTGGAAAAGGACGACGCTGCGCCGTTGGCTGCTGCTGCTGCTGCTTCTCGACGCACGTCTTCCCACGTTCGATATACCGGGGCAGGTGCTGCAACAACAAAAAATAAAATTTCTCTGTGAGAACGGATGGAAAAGTCCCTTGAATCATGTGTTCCTACAAATACGCGTCTATCGACGGAAATGCACTGGGAAGGGGAGGAGCGGGCAATACGAAGGAATCAAAACTTAAAGTTCCACATCTATACAAACACACACATATATATGTATATGTATATTCATTCCACGTATACGTAGGGTGCCTGACGCAGACACACACCAATATCCACCCACATTTACGTAAGTGGCAAAATATTATTTCACGCACGGACTGAGTTATACGGAAGTAGTACATATACATATATGTGCGTATAGACTGATACACGGGTATGGGTGTCCTTGTACACCAGGGGACTCATAGACATGCATGTCGACACGGACACGTTCGTGAACGGATAGCTGTACAGATAGAAAAGATCAGCCGACTGCGTCGAGCTGCCCGCAGGCGCTGTCAAGGCGGAGCAACGTTTGTCGTAGACCTGTGTTCGTTGCCAAATGAGATCCTGCATGCACGTACACGTATATGTATATGCATGTACACGTACCCAGTGGGAAGACAGACAGAGACACGCCAATGTATACACATCTGTGTGCACAGAAATAATAAAAAACGCACACAGACATATATGAACAGGGAGAAAGAAGCAGACATATATACTTATATATGTATGTACGCATACAGGTGGGGGTATACATGTGTAGACAGCGACGCGGGTACAGAGATACATATGCGCACATATACGTATACGGGGACAGACAGCAGCAAGGGTGTGTGCATGTGCGGAGAGAGAGACACACAGAAACAATTCTGAACGATCACGTGTATGTAAGTATGGAAGTACGTACACACATATATTGATTCTTATGCAAGTAGGTATGTGGGGGGTACGAACATGTACATACATACATATTCTTATAAGACGCACACGACCGTGGGACTGTGTCTCAGCTGGCACGTACTCCACGGTTGCTCTCTGCTGTAATTTCCTCATTCGGCCAGCAGGACAGAGGTCCTTAAAATATGCGCAGCAAACCTTTGCAGGAAAACGTAGCCGACAAATTAGCACGGGGTCGAAGTCAATACCAGTTTTCCTCTGCTCTTCCTCGTCCTCCTCCTCGACACCCCCGCTGCGCCTTACACCCATACATATGTATATACGTGGATCCGTCCCGTATCTGCGCAAACGTGTACGGTAGGTCTACAGCGGAAATATATACATATATATGTAGATTTGTACCTTCGCACATGACGAGAATATATATATATATATATATATGTAGATTTGTACGTGTGCACATGAGAAAATGTATGGGTATATACGCACAGGGGCACATATGGAAAGAAATACGTAGGAGACGAAAAGGTTCTATCGTAAGACGAAGACTCGCTTCCTCATCCTCTCCCCATAAAAACATGCAAACACCCGAGTACACACACACACACACAGAAGTAGATATCTCGGTATGCGTACCTCTTTGCAGAACATAAAGAGGATGTTACGTACTGATGAACAAACGCCTTTATATCAATGTGTATTTATAGAGCCATACGTATATGTATGTATGCATGGATGTACCGCGTCATACACATTGACAGAAATATATATATATATATGTATATATAGAGAGAGAGAGGGACAGAGAGGAATACACAGACACACAAACACAGACACAGACACACAGGGATACAAATATATATATATATATATATACACACACATATTTTTGTATCCCTGTGTGTATGGATAGCCGTATATAGAAGTTCGATATACATATATAGAAGGCAGCTTTCCCTTGTTTGCTCACGTGCGGAGTGTCCTTCGGTCCCTGAGGCCTGCTCCGCTGCATGCGGTTGATCTCTACGGAAGGCAGCAGGGAAAGCAACAGCAGCAGAACATGCGCTCATGCGTTGGCAAATAGAGCACCTTCCCTGGTAATATAGGAGAGTTAATACATACACTTTTGTTCCTTGAAACTATATACATATATACATAAAAATAAATGCATACATAAGGCGCGTATACCACTACATGGACGTACAAAAACATACATGCAAAAACATACATGCAAACAGTGAGACTCACACACATATGTATATAGAGAATATAGACATGACAGGATGTACACATACGTACGTACGGGGCTCGGACATACACGAACCTGGACAACCACACGAGTACCTGAAGGATATATATAATATATGTAATAGACGTTACATACATATATAGTATACACATATATACACGTATGGAGAAAACCAAATATTGAATATATCTAATATACATTACAAGTAAAACACATATGTATATATATGTGTATGGAGAAACCAAATACAAGAGTATAGACATGACAGGGTGTACACACACGTACGTCCAGGGCTCGGATGTGCATGAAACTGGACAACTACAAAAGTACCTAAGAGACACATGTGACATATATAATATACACATAATATATATACTTAATATATATATATATACATCTATATAGTCTACATATAAGATATATATACATTTATATATAATATATATTACATATAATATATACATTACGTATGATAAATATGTATAGTAATGTTGAGTGGTACACAAAACGTAGATACTCCTACATATATGTGCGATATACGTTTAGAGACAGACTTGCACGTTTTTCTGCCTGTTAACTTGTACGAGGAGCAGAGACAGAAACGTTTTCTGCGCGGACCACCTGTGTACGCATCCATGAATGACTTGTAGGTAACATAACTATAAACGTTTGTTTTACTAGGCGAGAGCTGGTTCAAAAGAAGTAGTACGCCGTCGCGGAAACCTAGCAGCAGTAGCAGCAGCCACACCGGCGCGTCCGCCGCAGCACCCCAGCAGCAGCAACAGTAACAGCCAAAAGAGCAGCAGCGCACTTGCAGCGGCAGCTCTCTGAAGGCGCAGCACCTGCGCAGCAGCGGCATCAAGCCCGCTGCAGCAGCAACAGGACCCGCTCCAGGCGCAGGCGCAGCAGCAGCGCCAGCAGTACTACGCAGCAGCAACAGCATCCGCTCCACGAGCAGGCGCAGCAGCAGCAACAGGACCGGATCGAGGAGCAGCAGCGGCAGCAGCGCCTGCCGTACAAATAAAAGAGCAGCAGCAGGACGCTCGCACTTTGACCGTCCTTATCCTCCTCCTCCTCCACAACAGCAGCACCAGCAGCAGAATCGAGCTCACCAAAGTAGCGTCAGAACAAGCAGCACCGGCCCTCTCACATGCAACGCCCCGGGGGCCGCAGCAGCAACAGGACCGCCTGCAGTAGCAGCGGAACGGGGCGTGGCAACACCTCAGCCGCAGCAGGACGCCAGCAGCGTCCTCATCAGCCGCAGGAGCGACAGCAGCAGAGGCGACAGCCGCAGGAGCAACAGCTACAGCAGAGAATTTCTGCATACATTGTTCGACTCCTGTGCATGCGGTCCTACATATGTGTGTGTTTGTATGTGGGTATTTGTATGTCTCTCTTTGTCCCCCTCTTTCTATGTCTATGTAAGTATGGTAACATTCCCAAAGATACGTATATTGTATATACATATACATACATAAATGGACATACGTGTATATACATTTATGCACGTTGTCTGTATATTGTGTAGGCATATATATATATATACTTATAACGCATGTCGCACTTCACGTATACAGTCCTCTATGTACATATGTCTACAGGAAAGAAAAAAAGGATGTTACCATTTGTACATACACATTTCGTATATTTACGACTATATATATGTACACGATGCAACCGCGTGACAGACTCTAATATTAGCAGGCGAGGTATGCCACATATATACATATACGCGGGGTGAGATACATATCTGTACGTACGTACTCGTACTAATACAACCGCGTGCACATGTATATATATATACATATTCAAATGAAAGCTCTCTGTATCTCGCTATATATACGTACGCGCGCACACAGCAGGAGCGACGCCGTCACCAACATATGTCCAAGAGCAGGTCCTCCTCAGCACAGAGAAACAGCAGCAGCAGCAGCAACTCTGAGCTGCGTCACAGCGACAGTAGCAGAGAATATTGCGTCGCACCAGTCGGCGCGGGAGAAATCAACAGGAGGCAGCCGCTCGCGTGGCAGCAACAGCAGCCCTGCAGCAACAGCAGCGCACACGGCGCTCTCCACAGCAGCAGGAGACTACTGCCCTAGAGAGCAGCGGCCGCTTCAGCTCTCGCCCGCCAGCAGCAGTTTCATTTTACGTAGTAGCGAATCTACATACTTCCGCGTCTGCATTTCTGCAGCCGCATATACAGACATACTCGTGCGTACACACGCACATACGTACATATGTTGCGATATACACATATATATCTTTGTGTGTATATATATACATACATACATAAATACATACGGATATGTATGCATCTATATATACATATATATACACACACATATCTGTACACACGTACACATACACACATGTATATACGTATATATACATACAAACATATATATACACATATACAGATATAAATATATATATATATACGTGCATGTATGTACATGTGTAGACATCCATACTTATATACATATATATATATATATATATGTATGTATATACACGTGCAAATTCTCACGCAAGACGCGCCATGCGCCGGTGGGTGCCTGTGGAGCAACAGGAGAAGGAAAGAGAAGAATTTTTGTGGCTACAGCAGGGGATGTGAGCTGGTGGGAGAAGTGGTGCGCTGTTGCTTGCCTGTGATGCTGTTGTGCGGAGAGGCACTTGACGCATGTACGCGGATTTTCAGCAGCGAAAATTTGAAAAGCCTGCCATGCGTCGAACGCGTCGGGCTGCTTCCATCCCTCTGCTTCTGTTGCTTCTTCGCCGTCCTCTTCTTGCGCTGTTATTCCCTCGCTAGGCAACAAGCTGCTGCTGCTGCTGTGGCTGCTCCTGCTGTCGCTGTTGCTGCTGTCCACGGCCCCGCTTCCAGGAGCAGCAGCAGCAGCCGTCGCAGGGTCAAAAAACCCGGGAGAACGACGCGCAGCAGCAGCTGTACCACTGGCGTGCCAAGAAGAAGGCGAAGGAGAGGAAGAAAAAGAAAAAGAACCCGGAGCAGCAACAGCAGAGCCGCTGTTGTTCTCTGGCCCCCCGGCTGCTGCCCTTCTTCTCGCGTCTTCCGCAGACACGTCGACGTCACTCCTCTGCTGCCGCAGGGGCGACGACTGCTGCTGCTGCTGTTGCAGAGAAAAGGAAGGAGGAGGAGGAGAGAAGAAACGAGGGGAGGCTGTTCGACTGCGGATATCCGCCAGAGCCTCCGCTGCTGCGGCCGTGAACGGGGTGTGCGGCTGCTCCTGCAGCAGCTGCTCCCACTGCTGTCGCCGATATATCGGCAGCAGGATCGACGAGGCGACGCTAGTGGCGGTGCCGAACGACAGCAGGCGGACGCCCTGCGCAGAGACAAACAAGATACACACACCCTCAAACACACCTCTTCAAGAGGCGACAAAAGTCAAGAAGGCCAAACACAAAAGTCGGGGAACACAGAAATATATTGTTGGCTATATAAACAGATATATATACATATATATATGTATAGAAGCAGGCGTAGCTACTCGCGTATAGGGCTACACGTTTACGCAGGTTTTAGCCTTCCACAAGCGCGACTGGCACATACACACACAGACACGCGCACGCGCAGTTCTCCACCTATGCCCACACATTTCTTCACTAAACACACATATATATATATATATATATATATGTTCGCATGCACGTATACATATATATATATATATATATCTACAGCGGCTTGCAGCGTTCTCCAAGAGTACAATAGATGGGAGAGACAGAGGGGGGAGCTGCACGTGTAGGAAGACACAAGCACACGTTGTTCTACTCGAATATCCGTATACATGTGTGACCATTCTCCGCACATATATATTTGTGTATATATATTTTGTCTATAAACGAAGAAGTTCTCTTCTCTCCCGTACAGAAGGACACACACATATACACGTCCCTCGCAACCTCGAGCAGCAACTGGTGAACAATCCAATATATATTTAGTTCTATACATACACACATGAATGCCCATCAATTTCTGTCCTACAAATACATATGCATGCACCCACAAACATCTATATATACAGACGTATGCATATTTGACTGTTCGTCCAGTTCCGGTCGAGGTTGCCAGGCGGTACGGATGTGTCGCTGACGATATACTGCGGAGGAAAGGAGAGGACTTCTTCGTCTATAAACTTCCGCCCCTCCCCGGGTGATTTTGTGCTGCTCTGCCCCTGCAACTCCCGAGTACCTCCGCCGCCATCACCCGAACGCAGCGCGCCAAACTGCTGTCGCTGGGGATGCGTCTCCCTTCGGTTCTCCCTCTTCTTCCGCGCCTTCCCTTCCTTCTGTCCCTCTTTTTTCCCTTTCATTTTTCCCTTTTGTGTGTTTGTGTGTTTGCGTGTTTTTGTGTGTTTCTATCAGTTTCTTCTTTTCCCTGCAGAAGACGTCCCCTCTTCCTGCTGCGCCTTCCTCTTCTTCGGGTTCTCCTGCTGTCGCTGCCTCTTCGCCGCCGGCGCGAAGTTCTACCCCCGGCCAAGTGACACGAAGAGTCCTCCCCACATATTATATTCGGAGCAGCAGTGTACCAGGGAAGAAGAGCGACGCGCTGCGGCGGCAGCAGCACAAAGTCCACACAGCCCTGCGTTGAGAAGTGCCCGTTTCGACGACGCGGCAAAGCCACGCTGCTCCTCTCTTGAAAGATGGTGTCCCGTTGCTTGCAGCCACTGCTGCATGCGGATCGACAGCAGTGCAGACTCGCGCGTCGTTAGTCCTCCTCCTGCACCAGCAGCAAGAGACAACAGCAGCAAAAGAGAACAGCAGAACTGTCAACACCAGCAAAACAGAAGCAGCAAACACGAATAACACCAAAACAGCAGCAGCCAAACTGAAGCAGCAAAACAGCAGCAGCAAAACTGAAGTAGCAAACATCAACAGCACCAAAACAGCAGCAGCAAAACTGAAGCAGCAAACACTAACAGCACCAAAACAGCAGCAACGAAACAGCAGCAGCCAAACTGAAGCACCAAAACAGCAGCAGCAAAACAGAAGCAGCAAACACCAACAGCACCAAAACAGCAGCAGCAAAACTGAAGCAGCAAAACAGCAACAGCAAAACAGAAGCAGCAAACACCAACAGCACCAAAACAGCAGCGGCAAAACAGAAGCAGCAAACACCAGCAGCAAAACAGAAGCAGCAAACACCAACAGCAGCAAACAGCAGCAGCAGCATGTTTTCCTCACTTCAATAACAAACACGTCTTCCCAACACGTGAACGTCCCTTTTGCTAGAGCGTTGTCGCTCGTTGCATCTAGGAAGATGTTGACGCCTTTGTGGATATACACACATGCTAAAGTTCAAACAAAGCTACGCCTCCAGCCTACGAAGGCAAATAATGAGAGGAAGATGAAATTGCTCGGAGGAAAGTACAGCTGTCTCGAAGAAAGGGGGACGAGAAAAGTATGAACAGGAAAAGAATACACAGATAGACAGAAACAAGTGTGCGACCCTGTGCACCCCTTTATATACAGAGAGAGAAGAGAAATACTGGAGGAAAGAGAATTTGTTTGAGAAGCAGCTACAGAGACTGTTGAGGGGGAAATAAGACGTCGTATGGACAAACATGAAGAAGTCTAGATGGACGCTAGGCCGCTTCTCCTCTACAGCGATGCTCGACGCACAGACGTGTATATCGCGTTCTTCTCACAAGGTGCTGCTGCAGGAGAATCTCTGTAAAAGGGGAAAAGGCTCTAGTTTTAGCAGCAGCGAGAAGCAGACACCCTCCTATACACAAGAAGCTACGCGCGCAGAATACGTGCAGCAAGCGACGACGTCACTGCTGCAGAAATTTCCCTCGCCCTCGCAGAGCAGCAACGTCACAGTGCAGAGGCCCGGAGAACACGAGAGAGGGGCGTACCGCTGGTGCGTGGAAGGAGCGGCGCGTAGGAGGCGGCCGGGGGTCCAGCAGCTGCTGCGGAAGACGAATAGGGCGGGGAGGAGGAAGACGAGGAGGAAAAGGGGGAAGCAGAAGATAAAGTCGTTGTCTCAGCAGCACCAGGAGCAGCAGCAGCGGTAGCTGCTGAAGCGTGCCTTGTTGTTGGCAGAGGCGCCGCCGCCGTCGTCGCCATTTCGGCGAAGCAGCTGCCAAAAAAAATCAGCCGCTGACGTCACACACGGAGGTACCCTTCTTTTCATCTGTTGGTCAAGTGCTGCAGCGCAGTTGCTGCAGTTGCTGCTGGTAAAAAGTCGCTGCACAAGCAGGACGCGTTGTTCTCTCTCTCTGTCTGTTTTTCTGTCTTGATCCTTCTCTCGAAAGAACCTTCTCCACCCCAACACCGGCACAGCAGCTTTTCGAAAAGAGGAGAATTTTCAAGGAAATATGTCCTCGGTAAGGCTTTGGGTCTCTGCTTGGACCCCCGCGTCGAAGAATAACCAACTGCACTAAAGGAAAATAGGCTCTTCACATAACAAGTCGCATAGAAAACGCTTCCCCAGCCGCAGATTCTGCACCCTGTTCTCCACGGCTTCACCTCCCTTGCCCTTCACCTGCTGCGTCGTTAATGTTTGTCTGTCCCCCTGTCTCTGTTTCTCTCTCCATATAGGAAGTGTTCTACTTCTATGTATGCGTGTTAACTATGGTTGAAAGCGCACTCCGGTAGCAGAATCGTTTTCGGAAAATTTCTGTGCCTTTTTCACATTCGCGTGTCCATCTCGAAGCGAGGATGAGGAAGTGAAAGGAAATGCAGACGAACTTTGTGTCACACAAATATCATCGCACTCAGCTATCTTTGTCAGGATTTCTGTGCGTTTAGACACACTGGCAGATCCTCTCCTATGCCAGAATCTATCCACGGCGTGGAAGGAGGAGGGAAGACGAGAAAATACGGAGGAGGCGGAGAAAATGGGGGACCGAGGTGATTTCTTCTCCGGCGGAGCGAAATTTTGTTGTGCATGTGTCGTTGAAAAAACAGCAACAGGGACGCTCGAAGATAGTGCCGCGAAGAAGGGACGCGACCGACAGGGAAGTGAAATAGAAAGACCAACGATCGGCAAAGAATGAGGCGAAGCGGAAACAAAGCAGTGAAGAAGAGTCAAGAGAGACGAAACAAACGAGCATCGAAGGTGGGCGAAAACAACACGTTGAGCAAGACACCGTATCTGCCCTGCGCAGAAGACAGCGAGTACGGAAGGAGGGTATTGAAGGAAAGTAAAACGACAAGGCAAGAGAAGGCCGAGGAAAGGAAACTCTGAGACGAAGAACAACAGTGAAATAGACACGGCTACGAAACTGTCTCTTCCCTTTCCCACGGTCCGTGGAGAACCGCTCTAGCCGTTGTGTGCGCATGCGAATCCTGCCGGCCACTGACGGAGACGCGTGTCGAATTTTTCTGCCTTTCTTCTTTCGAAAGGTGTGCGCGGATTCTGCAGCGGTTTTCCTACGTGAGTTCGCCAAGGTTCAAAATCTTCTCTTTTGACGGCGCATAAGGCTGAACGGCTGTTGAAACTTTCCCGAGACACCTCCCCTGTGGAAGAGAGAGACAACGAGGCCGTCTACTATGAATTTCCTCGTCTTGGTAGTGTTCGATAAATTATCAGGCGGCCTTCTCGGTAGATTCCGCCTTTAAGTATGTGCAAACAGGTCTTCGCTTGCGTCACGACATTTTGAAGTTCCTCGGGATCGATCACCTTCCGCAGGTTCCGCGTCTACACCTCCCATTTATTGCCCACTTCATTTTCTCCTGCCCACCTCGCACGGCTTGAAGTCCTATCCACATATTACTCTCCTCACCTACATTTACTAACAAGGGAAGACCATATTGAGGAAGTCTCCCTGCTACTGTGAATCCAGAGACGGCACGTACCGCGTTGTCTGGGTAAATGTGTAGTGTTTTGCATCCCTCTTCTCTCCCTCTCGCGCACCTGAGCGAAGCTGCCGGCGGTGCGTCTCCTTTTTCCCGTTAGAAAGAGTTCAAACAACACGTCTTCGAATGCATTTGAAATGTCTGTCGTTTCCCTGAGTGCCACCTATGCCTTGTTTCTCCTCACCGGTACACGAGGAAATACTGGCAAAACCATTTGCTGGACGCACCGCTGTAGTATAGTCATCGTTTCTCTTCTTCCTTCGTCGCTATCCTCCTCACCACATAAAAGGTTGCCTTTCGCGCAGTTCGTTTTAGTTTTGCTCGCTGGGTTGTTTACTTTTTCGGATATCGTTAACGCTTTTCGCTAGAAGCATCTGTCTGTGTCTGTTTCTCTGTCTTTCTCCTGCGGTCTTCGCTCCACAGCAGTTAAAAGACCGCAAGACAGAGAAGACAGTCGTAACACAAATACGAATATACATATATGTACGCACACAGAGACACGTAGAAAAGCGTGTCACTGCTAGGAAATGCTGCAGGGTGGTCGACTGATTTTGCAGGTTACTCCGCCTGCACAAGTTTTACAAGAAAGGAGCGACTTACGTGACTGTTCTTGGTGCCCCGGCAAGACGGAAAGGACAGAAGAAAAAATATCTTCCGTTTTCCTCTTCAGGGTCGAGGACAAGAGTGGATTCTTGTTTTCTTGAATCCTTTTCTGAGAGGAAATGGGGCTCATTCTTGCTTCCTTCGGCGAAGAGAAGTGACTCACCCGTTTCTACGTGGAGAAGTCAACCGGCGGTTCTTCTTCTTCTCGTATCCACACTTCGCGGGGCAAATCGCTTCTCCTTACAAAGAGGAAATCGAGAGCACGTGGTCACCTTCTATGTACCAGCAGGTGATGTGCAGGAGGCCGTTCCTTTCTTTTGCAAATGGCGGGAACGACGTCTTCTTTCATCTTCGCCTTCCCTCTTTGATCAACCGTAACCCGTTTCCCCTCCGTACACGCTCCGACACTCCGCCGTAACTTTGTCAGTCTTAGAAAGCGGCATTTTTCTGCTTTTAAGTCCCTTCTTGTAAGAAGTCGGTTTCCTTTTCTTCTTCTTCGTCTTCTCGTTGTCTTTCTCGTCGTCTCCCTCACTCCGTGCTTCTCTTCTTTTAACGCGGGAGGTCGTTCCTCGCCTGCCGTTTCTTTGTCTTTCCCTTCACCGGCAGCCAAGTCTTCCTGGCGAAGTCTTACTACGCTTCTCAAAATTTTTTCTCTTCCTGCTGCTTCTTCTCCTCATCCACCCCCCCCTCCACACGTTCGATCTTCTCTCTTCTTTCTCGAGTCACCCGGGACGTCGCGTTTCTCTCATTGCCCGAGCAGCAGCACCAGCAGCACGAGCAGCGGAGCTCCGACAGGAAGAAAAGAAGGAAAAGCGAGAGGGGAAGCTGAAAAATGCTCGAGGAAGAAGAAGAAGAACCAGCAGCAGGAGCTGCAAGACAAGGAAGAGCAGTTCTCCCACTGCGCTGCGGATCTTCAGCAGGACCAGCAGCAGCCGTCCTGACCGCAGCAGCAACAGGCATGCAACAAGCAACACCACAGACCCCTCCATTGTCCCCCCCTTCTTTGTCTGCTTCGCCTTCTGCAACTTCTTCGCTCTTCTCTTCTCGTCTTTCTCCGCTTGCCTCTCGTTCGAGCGTGTGTTCTTCTTGGTGTCCTTCTTTTCTCAGCAGCAGCCGTCTCCGTCCGCGTGGGGCACTTGGGACTGCCGTCTCTCTCCTCCAACTTCCTCTCTTCCGCGCGTCTCCTTTCTCACTTTCTTCTTCTTCTATTTCTGCTTCTTCTGCTGCGCGCTTCTCTTCATCTGCTGCTGCTGCATCTCCTTCCTTTTCTTCTTCTTCTTCTACTTCCTCGCTTCGGGTCTGCTTCCCTCGTACGTCTTCCCCCCGTCGATTTTTCTCTTCTGCATCACCGCTCTGCGCCACCTCACCGTCCCCTTCTTCTTCGTCTTCTTCAACTTATTCTCCTGCTGCTGTGAGTGTCGCTTCTGGGCCCGTTGCTGTTCTTCTTCCTGCTACTGCTGCTGCTGGGGCTGGTGCTGGTGGCGGTGCTGCTGGGGCGTCTGCGTCTGCGCCTGTTGCCGTTCCCGCTGCTGCTGCGCTTCCTGCTGCTGCCCTGGCTGCTCTGCCGGTTCCCCCTCCTGCTGGTGCATCTGCTGCATCTTCTTCTGCTGCAAGAGAGAAGAAAGAGAAGAAGAAACAGGAAGAAACGTCGCGAGGATGCTGCGGCCTGAGTTATTCGCAGTTTGTGCGACGCTGCGCCGCCGCTTTATCTTCCCAGCAAGTACGGCGGGTTGCTGCCCTGCTCTTCTGCTACCAGCAGCTCAAGTGTAGAAAAGCCAGCAGCAAAGATGCAGTCCTAAGACGTGTAAAGAAAATATTCCCGGGTACGTAGTTATACAGATATACATATACCATTCACATATATATAGATATATGTGGGTATATGTGTACCCCTCGCTTTCTCTGTACTGATACACATATATACATTCTTATATATAGATATATATGCGTGCTCTTCTCTTTCTCTCTGTGTCACTCTGTCCAGGTATATACATATATATATACGGGCGTCTGTATACGCACGTGGGCGTGTGCATACATATACATATTCACGTATAAATATATATATACATACACAAATTCACTTATATAATACGTATATATATATATATGTATGTGTGTATACTCCTGTCTTTCTCCCTGTGTCACCGTGTCTACGTATATATGTATGGACGCGTATATACGGACGTGGGTGTGTGTCTACGCGTTGTGCGTCTACCTACTTTTATTTCTCTACTACTCTCTATCACGTCTATACTCAGGCCAGTGTTTATGTACGTGTGTGTCTCCCTTTTTCTCTGCGTCGCTCACTCTCATCATCTCTGTCTAAATTTAATTTTCTCCTTTTTTTTCTCCTTCTCTGTCTTTCCCCACATGTATTTATATATATGTGACCTCTCCATGTTATATATTTGATGCCCTTTCTGACGGAATGTCTTTCTTAGTAGATTGCTCCCCGCGTCACGTCCCCGCTCTCCCCGTACGTCTTTCTGTCCACACACACATATCTCTCTCTCTGTCTATATATTCACATATATATATAGATATAGATAGACTTCCCCATCTATGTGTATCTACCTGTAGACTGCACTGCGTATCAGTATATATCTATATGTATGTAAAGGGAGAGAGGGACAGTTCGTAGTCTACGTCTATAGGTCTCCCTACGTATATATATGTGTGCATTTCTGTGTGTTTCTGCTATTTTCTTCGCCGCACATCCATATGTGTGTACACGTCTAGCGAGGAAGCGCGTAGTCTGCGCCTGTAGGTCTTTCTACATATATATGTACGTCTGCTTGTGTGTGTGTGTGTGTGTTACAATTTGCTGCTGCATCTCTGTCTATCTGCGCCTCTGTCTATACCCCTAATAACGTATTTCCTTCACTTCTGTCGAGAACGTTTCCGTCCCATTTCTCTACGTAGAAATTTGGTATTCCGCCAACATGCCTCAAGATAGATGCACGCGTCTGTTTTGTACACCTCTACGTACGTACATCCGTGGGAAGCCCCGTCTCTGCGTGGGGAGCCCCGTCTCTGCGTGGGGAGCCCCGTCTCTGCGTGGGAAGCCCCGTCTCTGCGTGGGAAGCCCCGTCTCTGCGTGGGGAGCCCCGTCTCTGCGTGGGAAGCCCCGTCTCTGCGTGGGAAGCCCCGTCTCTGTGTCTCTCTGTCTCCGTGGGGTGCCCCGTCTCTGCGTGGGGAGCCCCGTCTCTGTGGCTCCCTGTCTCTGAGGAGCCCCGTCTCTCTCTGGGGAGCCCCGTCTCTCTGTGGGGAGCCCCGTCTCTGTGGCTCTCTGTCTGCGTGGGGTGCCCCGTCTCCGTTTGTCTCTCTGAGGAGCCCCGTCCCTGCGTCTCTCTGCCTCTGTGGGGTGCCCCCTCTCTGTGGCTCTCTGTCTCTCTGAGGAGCCCCGTCTCCATTTCTCGTTGTGTCTCTCTTTTCGTGTCTCCCTCTGTGCCCTCTGTCTTTCTTCGTTTCTGTCTCTGTCTCTCTGTCTCTGTGTTTGTCTTGCTGTGGCTTCCTCTGGAGCTGTTATTGATGTGCGTGCGACGGACTGGAAAATGCGCTGTGGAGCTCTTCCTCGTCGGCACTTCCGTCCTCTTCTCCTTTTATTTATTTACTTCTACTCTCCTCCACAGAGGCAAACACAAACGACACATATATCTACTTCTTCTTCACGCGTGCATACACCTCGGAGTCCACATATATATACATATATATGCCTGGATACATATACATATATATATGCCTGGATACTCGTATATATACATACATAAGTACATACATTCATATATATATCTTTATCTGTATGCAGAAGAATCTATACGTATATATATATATATATGTATATATGTACATATACATACCTGTATATACCTCTATGTGTATACATGTGTATAGGTCTGTATACACACACTCATACATAGAGATATATTCATGTATATGTGTATATGCAGACGCATATATATATATATATTTATATACGTGTATATACCTCTATTCACGTATATGTTTATACGTCTATAGACATACAATCATATATACATATATATTCGTGTATAAATACATACATGTATACATGTGTGTATGGCGAGGGCGACTGGTAACAATATGAGCAGGGGTAGAATATATGTGTTCCTTCGTTTCACTTTTGCCTTCTGGGTATCTCTGGGGAGATTTCTGTTCTCCTCTCTGTTTCCACCTCTACGAGAGAGACGTAGAAGGGAAAGCGTATTTGCTCTGCTTCGTTGCTGCAGAAGAGAAGAGAGAAGAAGTGGGGGAGATACTACGAAGCTGCATCGACATCATCGAGCCGCAGGAGTTCCACCGTCTCGTCTCCCAATTATCTGCGTCGCGACTTCTGCTCCCCGTACGTTAAAAAGTTGCTGCTCTCTTCTCTCCCGCATGCGCCGTACGCAGCAAAACCACGGCCAGAGTCAAGATGGGTCACGTGTATTATGACCCTACAAACTTGACGTATATACAAACTATACATATAGACACACACACGTATTTGACTATGACTGTACCGGCATGACGTCTATATAATATATATATGTATGAGTAAACAAACGTGATGTATAGTTAAACCACCTATATATTTGTGTACGAGTGTGCAAACGTGATGTACATATGCACTATATATATACATGTATAGATAGATAGATATTCGTTTGTGATTGTACAAACTTGATATATATATATATATATATATATAAATATACACATGTTTGTGAGTGTACAAACGCGGTGTATACATATATGTATATATGTATATATATATATATATATATGTGTGTGTATTAGTGTACAAACGTGGTGTATAAATATATATATATATATAGATGGACAGATATTTGTTTGTGAGTGTAGAAACTTGATATGTATGTATACACGCGATATCTGTATATACAATAAGGAGTCTTTATATATATATATATATATGTGTATGTGTATATTTGTATGTGTGTATGAGCTGAATGTATGTATACTTTGTATGTACTACAACATACATATATATATGAAGATATATCCGTAAGAGAGACAGAGATAGGGAAGAAGAACAGTTGTATTTACACAAAGGGAGAGAAGAAAATGTACGTGTGTCTACTGAGAAGCAGAGAGAGATAGAAATACAGAAATGTCCATATTCATGTAGACACAGATGTCTACATGTGTGGGGCACCTCTGGCCACGCTCTCCCGTGATACGGAGGAGTAGAGGAGAGGGACGGGAACAGAGGGGGAGCACGCGGCTACTGCGAGACGTGCTGCTGCTCCTGTAGAGCGTTTTCGTTTCTTCGAACACTTCCTTTGCTTTTCTGTGTTTTCTTGTTGATGCGACCCGCGCCTTTTTGTCCGCCTCCTTGGCACGTCTTTGGCTGAGTAAATCTTCTCTGCTTCGGCCCGGGGAAAAGAGGACTTTTACACCCGCCACAGGCGTCTTGCTGTTGCAGCTTTTTGGATGACTTCTCTTGCAAAAGTCTGGGGACGGGTAGATGTTCACGAAACCCTCTCTTCTCTCTTCGACCCGCTGTTTTCTTCTTCATTTCTCCTCTTTGTCTGACCCTGCGTCTCTCCCGCACGAGTGTTCCCCTTCCCATCTCATACACCTGTTAAAGTGTCGACTTCTATGCCTATTTTCGAACTAAGCACCGCTTGGTCGCGCCGTGCTCGCCCCCCCGCCCCCCGTCGACTTTTCTTCTTGTCTTCGCGCTGCTAGTAGCTTGGTGCGAGGAAAGGCAGCGGCAGGGAGGGAAGAGTGCGCGTGCCCTTGCTGTTTTTTTTTAGAAGAAAAAAAATGCGATGTGGAAGAGCAGCAGCGGCGCCTGTTCGCTACTACGTGGAAAGCAGCGAAGCGATGGAAACTGTAGATGAGACGCAGAGACGCTGAAGCCGCTGTTGAAAACGTTGTGCGTCAGCAGCAACAACTGCAGCAGGAGAACAGCAGCAGCGGGAGCAACAGCAGCAGCGGGAGCAACAGCAGCAGCGGGAGCAACAGCAACACCAGGAACAACAGCAGCAGCATGAGCAACAGCAGCAACAACAGCAACAGCAGCAACAGCAACAGCAGCGACAGCAGCAACAGCGACAGCAGCAGCAGCAACAGTAGCAGCAGCGACAGCAGCAGCAGCAAGTGAAGTCCTCTTTTGTGTTGTCGATCTTTGTTGTCTGTTTCTTCTTTCCTTCCTCCGTCTCCACCTCCCTTGTTATACGTATGTTTCCTTCCTTTGCTTCTTGTTCATCTTCTTATTCTTCGTATTCGTCTTTACTTTTTCAACATGCACCTCTTCTTCTCTTTGGTTCTCCTACTTCTTCTTCAACGTTTCCTCTTCCACCTTTCTGCGAAACGGCTAGCCTCCACTTCTTTTCCCCCCTCGTGTCTATGTGCGTTTATGTTTTCTTTCTCAAACGTCTAATAAAATGCATGTATACATACGTATATTTACGTATAAATAGAGAAGGGCATATATATATATATAAATATGCACCGATGTGTGTACATATATATATATGCGCAGACGTATATATATGTGTACGTGTATGTGCGTATACAGAGGTAGGGTGTGCATACGCATGTAAAGTTGACTTTCTCTTTGCGCTTTGTTATCCGGGTTTGCTGCTGCAGCAGGAGGATATTCACGAGAACCTGCCACAGTCCGGCGTCGGCGAGTATACATCTGCCGCAGCGTTTCAGCAGCAGCAGCCCTTCCTCCTAAATGCTGAAGAGGAACTAGAGAGTGAAGCTCGCGACGAGGACGAAGAGGAGCAGCAGCAGCAGGCGTTTGCAGGAGAAGCACTTGGAGGAAGAAGAGTCCAGGAGGAAAGGATTAACAGGAGAAAGAGAGAGGGACACCGGAGAAAAGAAGAAGAAGCCGCAGCAGAAGCGGAAGAAATGGCACATTCAGGTGCTGCTGCTGTGGGTGACTGTGCTGCTGTTGCTGCGGATGACGCTGTTGCTGCTGCTTTTGCTGGGGGTGCTGACGCTGCGAGTGATGACGCTGCTGCTGTTTTTGCGGCTGCAGCTGTTGTGGACGGGACCGACGCTGCTGCCGCCTTGTTTGCTGCAGAGCCGAAGGGACGCTCGCCGACGCTTAAGAGACGAGAGGAGGAGAAGAAAAAGCAGTGCCAGCAGCAGCAGCCCAGCAAGCAGAAGAGCCGTGAGGAGGAGAAGAAGAAGAAGAAAAAGTCAGCAGGCGAAGCTGCTGGCGCTGTCGGAGGAGGAGGAGGAGGACGACGCAGCAGGAAAGAAAGGAGAGCAAGAGAAGCAAGCGCGGAAGGAGCCCAGCAAGATGAAGAGCAAGTCCTGCCCTTTCTCTTTGGCAGCAGTTCGCAAGCAACAGATGTGGCAGCGACAGCCTACGGACTCCTCCGGCAAGTGGCAAAGCGGCCTCCCCAGGCAACGCGCTATCAAGAGGTATACATCTTCTCTTCAGCACGTACCCCCCCACACTCCGCGTGTGTCTGTCTGCAGCGCTGTTTGCCCAGTAGGGACGTCGTATCTGTGCAGGGGGCCCTCCATTTCTGCAGGACCCATATATTTTCGTCCCAGGTAGAAATCTCTCTGCATACATACGTGTAAAAGTAGTTTTTGTCCTCGAGGACGCTGGCCTCGTCACTCGTCTCTCCTCTCGCTGTCCTTCCCTCCTCAGGCACTTCGTCGATCCACGCATGCGCCAGGGGTGGGGGGGTCTGCGCGTCCTCTGCATGCCCGCTGCTCATTCTGCTTCGCCACACACACCAGCAGCTTCTGTGCCCCCTCCGTCGCTGTGTTTGTGGCGTCCGCCGCTGACACGCGTGTCTACATTTGCCCGGCACCGACCGCGTAGACATACGAACTTTCTGCTGCTTCACATTCTCCCTCTGTGTCTGTAAAAATAGATGCGTGTCTGTTTTGATATGCATGTGTGTGTGCGTGTGAACCGCTGGCGGGGAAGTGGGGAGGGGGGGCGAGCGCTCGTGACAAGCACGTCGATCGTCTACCGAGTAGTGAAGCTCACACTCTGCGGTGTACGTACACCTCGCACTCTTCAGAAGCTTTATATATTTTCATGTGTGTAAATC
This sequence comes from Sarcocystis neurona, assembly GCA_000727475.1. Classification (NCBI taxonomy): domain Eukaryota; phylum Apicomplexa; class Conoidasida; order Eucoccidiorida; family Sarcocystidae; genus Sarcocystis; species Sarcocystis neurona. The sequence continues at coordinate 468,338 of KL647303.1, read as the reverse complement.
TGCACATTTATATACATATGTAGAGAGAGAGACACTTTCCTGTAAGAACTACTTGCTGTGGATCGGACACCGATTAATCCTTACGCTACTCCCCATTGTGGTGTACGTACACCTCGTAATAGCACCAAGGTTTGTAGGTGCACTGATGTACGCGGTCGTATCCACATATGTACATATATATATATATATATATATATATACCTACGTCCGTGCCTACACATATATGTATGTGTTTCTCGCTTTCTCTCGCTCGCTCTCCTGTGAATGTATATGTATGTATATTTGCCTGTCGTTACATCTGTGTGTATATATATGCATTCGTGTACAAGACCTTGGTATAGACATAGGAGTGTTGCGCACTTCTTGGCGTTTTCTACACATGTAGCAGCATTCTACACTCTTAAGACACCTGCACGTGTGGCTTAGATAGATGCTACACACCGGTACACATATATATATGTTTATGCATATATATTCCTGTATGTATATGAGTATGTATCTTATCCGAGTCAGAAGGAAACTTCGCGCATCATGTATATATATAATGTAGGTAGTTACATGTAGATACAGCTATACGTGCATTGAGGAGAAATTTACATATCTAATATATATACGCACATAGGTAGACAAATAGACATATATACTCGGTAGTGTATATGTATATATGTGTGTGTATATATGCTTGTGTATGCGTTTGTGTGGATATATATGTGTGGTGAAGACAGCAGAGAGTTGGCAGTTTCCTTCGTTTACTTTCTTATTTCTGCACACGCCGCTGCCTTATTTGCTTCCATTCGTTCACGCGCACGTTCCGCTTGGTTTCTTTGCCCTTCTTCTTTCTCTTCCTTTCTCTTTTCGGGAATTTCTCTTCGTTCACAATTCTGTCACTTCCTGCAGAAACGCGTGGGGGAGTTCCTCGTCGACCTGCGAGATCCGGCAGTGCCTCCGCCGGGTTCGTCTTCGAAGCGCCTCGTCTTCATATCGAACATCCCCCCCGGTCCACGAAAGAAAATTACAAATGCGATCAAGAAGGTGAGGCTGCTTCTCTTCACGAGTCCTCCGCTTTTTCTTATTCTCTTCCGTCACACTTGCATGCATTTGTGTGGGTGTGCGTACGCGTGTCTGTGTGTGGCGCCCGTGCAACAGACGTTCCCTCCTGTCCCTGGTGTACGTACACCCGAATCACAGGGTAGAGAAGAGAAGCTTGTCACGGGGCAGATGGTCGTGGGGCGGCGAGCCGGGCAAACCTCTCTCAGCATCACGTCGCGGTGTATGTACACCCGAATTTGAGACAAGAGAAGAGATGTTGAGATGGTAGGATGTGTGACGGCCAGGCAAGCGTTGCGCGACTCCCTGGTGTACGTACACCCGACCTACGCGGAATAGGAGACGTCCCTGGTGAAAACGCAGCGTGTGTGACGTCGGGCCACACAACGGCCTCGCGTTCTCCCTGGTGTATGTACACCCCAGCTACGTGGTAGAAGGGAGGTTCGTAGACGAATATGAAGCACTTTCGAAAGCGGCAACTGCCGAGTGAAACTCAGCAAGCACCTGCGGTGTTTTCTTTCTTGAAGACGTAGGTGCAGCAGGTCCGTGCGTAGCGAGTAATTACAGGAGAGAAACGAGAGACTGCGGAATGGTCGAACTGCAGACATTTTTACGGACCGCATCATGCAGTGGCAATGAGTTGTACGCAAACAAGTGTTAGTTTGTATCGGCCGGCATTTGTGTGTATATATGTATATACAAAGGTACAATCAAATGCGTATCGATCCATCCAGCTCTCTGTTCATCTGTGTGTATGTCTATGATTCAAATACATACGATGAGAGGGATCCGCGTGTGCTCATATATATATATATATGTACATGTGCGTGTGTGCAGTCGAGTACATATCTGTGTACCCAGCATTCTGTTCATCTGTGGCGATATATATATAAGGATAGGTATATATGTGTGTGTATATATATACGCGCAAATGTACATTCAAATATAAATATATATACATATATGTATGTATATCTGTTTAGGTGTCTAATTATCAGGTGTCGCTCTCTCTCTATGTATGTAGTGTAAATGGGTCTGCCGGTAAGTAAACGTATATGAGTATGTATGTACGCATACACACGTAGAATCAAACACATATCTATCCATCTAACACTCTGTTCATCTGTGCTTATATATATATATATATATGTATGTGTGTGACTGCGTACGCATTTGGGCCCCCTTTGTATGCATGCGCGCATATATGTAAAACGTACTCCGTGTCTGCGTCTGTGTATGTATACCTGCCTGCGCGTCTCCGTCATACAAGCCATAGAAAGATCCACCAGCGCTTATATATATAATATATGTAGATATCGCCTGCGTTCTGTGCCAGTGCGCGGCATGAATGGGTGTGTATCTCTACATCTGCCTGTTGAACTACATGAGTGAAAATTTGAGGTTGTCTCACTTATCTCTCAGGCATTTGTGGGTTGCGGAGAAATTGTAAATATCGAAATTTTCAACGACCGCCTGCGCACGATCGACGAACGAGACGAAGTACGAGGCAGCAGAAAAGAGACGCGAGTTTTCGTGAACAGCAGAAGGCTCTCCTTCGGTCTCTCTTCTCTTTGTCTCGTCTTTCTACTTGGAGACGCGTCTCCGCGTCTCCCGAGACTCTTCTGTATGCCATGCATGCGGAGCCGCTTCCCTGCGGATTTCTCCTGCCCATGCAAGCAGAGAGAAGACGAAATAAGAGAGGACTATTCTCGCCGCCTTTCTCAGCGTACTTGCATTAGGATATATATATATATATGTATGTATATATGTATATATGCACGTATATATACGTGCGTGGATATAGGTGTATGCATATAATTTACGTAGACGCGTGTAGACGTATGGACGGGTATCCAGACGTATACGTGTGTGTGTAGATATATTGCCTTCTCTGTATGTATATGTATGTGTGTGGACTCGTCTATCCTATGTATTTGTATACACATTCATGTCTATACACGTGTCTGTACATATATATATATATATATGTGTCTGCTTATATGAATATTGGGGTATGTACACGTATGCGCGCGTATTTGTAGACACGTTCATGTATAGGTGTGTGTGCACACATATGTATATATAGGTGTGTACACATATGCATGTATTTGTATGTATGTTCGTGTGTACGTATGTATGTGTGTGTGTGTGTGTGTGTCTCCCGTTCTATATACGTGTGTATCCGTACGTATATAAATATATACGCTTTCGTACTTGTGAATACATATGTGTCGTGTCTGTAGATACGCGTGAGTGTATCTGACAGGAGAAGGCTTTCACCGGGGACGTCTGTGGCCGTCGCAGGATAAGGGCCAACATTTTCCTTTTTCCGTTGATATCCACTTCTTGCCCATATATATATATATATATATATATTCTTCCTCTCTTCATCGCGTTTATGCTTTCTGATTGCCCTACACAAACCTATGCAGGCCTCATTCATACATATATATATATATATCTGTGTATCTGTGTGTGTAAACATGCATGTACAAGTCTCTGTCTGACCATATACATATATATATCTGTGTGCATATATACGTCTCTATCTCTTCTTTTGTCCCTTTCTACCTGTCTATATCTGTCTATATCTATCTGTTTCTCTACATGTAATTTGCTGTTTGGATCTCTGTCTACGTCAGTAGTCTATTTGCGTCTGTCTACGTCTATCAGTATTTATCTGTCTAGCTGTGTGTGTCTGTATCTGCCAGTGTTTGTGTCTGCCAACCCATACTTAATATATGTCTGTCTCTCTCTACACATACGCCTTTCTCTCTAGATTTCTGTGTGTCTATTTGTATCTGTACTTATCTATGTCCATCCGTCTACCTGTAGGTATGTCTGTCCCTCCATTTGTATGTCTATATCTATCTCTCCATATTTACGTACCCCCTCTGCCTATGTCTATCTATGTACGCATCTGTTTATCTATGTCTGTATCTATCTGTTTGCCTATTGACACGCCCCTGTCTATATCCGTCTATGTGTCTATCAATATCGCTCTGTCTCTATGTCTACATCTACCCGTGTCTCTATCTATATACGTGTGTGTGTCTATCTCTGTCTGTCTGTACCAACCTACCAATCTGCATCCGCCTAGGCCTCTGTGTCTACACCTATTTGTCTGTATTTCTCTCGCTCTACATATACGTGGGTTCCTCCATATATGTGTGTGCGTGTGCATATAGATGTGTATGTACATATATACGCGCCGTAAGTCTGTCTTCTGCCTGTGCATGTATGTGTCGCTGTTAACGTTTGCATGCGTGGATAAGAGACATTTCCCACCAAGAAAAAAAGAGACGGAAGAGGAGAGAAACAGAGATTTCGTTTATTTACATCTACAGAGATTCCGTCTATTTACATCTATTTTGCGGAATTTCCTTTGCTTCGTCTGTGTTGCCCTTCGGCCTCCTCCTCTTTGTCCTTTGTGTGTCTACTTTTCTCCCCCGGTTCTTCCACGTGCTGCGCCGGCCCTTCGTCGTCGGCGACTTCGTCTTTTCTGCGCCTGCTGCATGCACTTCTCTTCATTTTGTTTTCTTCTTCTCCTTGTGCAGATGTCTATGCAACGCAGAGGAAGCAAAGCTTCTTCGGACAAATTAGCCGGCCGCTTTTCTCCCGTCTTCGCGATTGCTGGTGAGTCTCTCTCCTTCCTTTTCTTTTTTTCTTTTCGAAAGAATTCACGTCCGCTTCTTCTGACTTTTACCCGTTTCCAACTTTCGGTCCTTCAGCGGTGCCTGCGTTTCTTCCGTGCTTCTCATTGAACGCCGCTTATCCTTTTCGTATGTGTCCTCCTATGGATTTCTCCCTCTTCCCCTCTCCAAATGTATCTATGTACACACGTATATATATATATATGTAGTGTACGTATATATATATATATATATACATGTAGACATCTGTCCTTCTATACCTTTCTCTCTGTATGTGTCCTATATCTTTCTCTCTCCCTCACTCCAAACATATGTGTACATACATGTAGGTATATATATATATATATATGTAAATACATATACAAGTATACATATATACATATGTATATATATATATATATGTGTCCATCTATGTTCTTCTGTCCCTCTTTCTCTCTGCGACCATATCTGGATATCCACGTAGATATACATAGATACACATACGTATATGTATGTGTATGCATATACGTATGTGGCGTCTCTCACCTGTATATCCCTGTGTGTGTATTCATCTACATGTTTCCCGCTATATATCTCTCTATATCTCCGCGTCAGATTTCGAGTGTGTACATTGATTCGTCTACCTACGTGTCCTCCTGCGTCTGCTCCACATACACGTATGCCAATATGTAGCTACCTCCTTTCCCTTTCCTTTCTATACCCACACATACATATATGTATACGTCTGCCTGTATATCTCTGTCTCACCTTTTCTGTGTCTATCTTCTACGTTGGCGTCTCCCCATATCTCTCTCTGTGTAAGTGCGCACATTTCTCTCTGCGTCTTTCTCCGCTTCTCTCTTGTTTTCCTGCAGTACTTCATTTGTACCCTGCAGCCTTTTCACTGCTAAACGCTGCGTGCATCTCTGGGTGTGTGTGTCTCTCTATGTATGTCTCTTACTTTCTCTTTGGACACACGTGTGATTGCCTTCTTCTCTTCGTTTTTGTGCCGCTCTCGCTGTCTCTCTTTTGTTATGTGTCGCTGTCTCAGTTGCTTCCGTTCTTTCGTGTCTCTCTTTTTGTCTTCTTCGATAGTAGCTGCCGCTGCGTATAATTCTCTGTCCGGCGCTCTTTTTCGCACGTGCCCATCTGCCTGCGTCTCTCCTCTGCGCGCCGTCCTGCAGCCCTCGCATGGTAGGCCGTCAACCACACAGTTGCTGCTTATCTTCTTTAGAAGGACCACGCACATGCTTCGGCATGTCTTTGTCATGGGGAGCCGCTTCTCTTCTCCCGAGTCTGCTTCTCTACACGGCGCCTCACTGACTCTTGGAAAAAAATTGCTGCGCAGCCTCTCCCTGCCGCCGCTGCTTCGAGTTCATTCGGCTGTCGTTGCTCAGTGACCCGCTCTGCTGCCGCCGCCGTACAGCTCACACGACGCTGCTGCCGCTGCTGCTGCCGCTCAACGCGCGCTTATGACCGATGGCAAAGGATTAAGCTACATGATATTACTTCTGTTTCTTCAAGTAGGCTTTGGATGGATAGAATTATCTCATCCAGATAACTCGATACCTGTAAATCGATTTGTAACTCCACTACATATAGTACCAGAATGGTGTATCTTTTGGGGAGCCTTATCTACTAGTTGGACTACTGGTTTTTATGTAGAAGGAATCTGTTTACCAAGTCCTAGCTCTATTGTTATAATTATGACTATTTTGTTAAGTGCACTTCGGCTGCTGCTGCGGCCGCCTGACGCGCTCTGCCGCTGCTGCCGCTGCCACCGCTGCTGCTGCCGCTTAACGCGCCCTGCAGCAGCTGCTGCTACTTGAACCGCTCTGCTGCTGCTGCTGCCGCTTAACGCGCGCTCGGCTGCTACTGCTGCTGCCGCCTGACGCGCTCTGCTGCTGCTGCTGCCGCTTAACGCGCGCTCTGCTGCTGCTGCTGTTGCAAGACTCTCTCAGCTGCTGCTGCTGCCGCAAGACTTATTTAACCCCCTCTGCTGCTGTAGCTGCTGCTGCTGGACTCCCTCGGTTACGGCTGCTGCTGCGTGTGCGTTTGCTGCGGACGCTGGTGCGTCATGGACCACCGTGCTGCTGCGGAAAAAAGGAGAATGTGGTATCACCGGTACCAGCGTGTGTTACACCAGTGCCTGTGTCGTTCTTGCAACGGGCGCAGGAGTCGCCTGCAGCTGGGGGTGTGGATTTTTCTTCTTTTGTTTGACAGCGCCATCTGCTGCTTGTGGTGCTTGCTGTTGCTCGGTGTGGAGCTACTTCGTGTTGCTGTTGCTGCTCTCTCTGTGCTGTGGACCCAAGAGCAGGCCGCCAGCCCACGTGTCTGCGGCGGCCTGGTGACTGCTCCCACGTCTCTTTGCCCACGCTCCTCGGCTTCCCGCTGCAGGGAAGAAGAAAGCTGCAGGTCTGCCTTCTCTGAACCGGTCGCCTCTGTTGTTGTTGAAGTGTATACGTAGTAGTCTCTGCGTCCTACCGATCTCCGTCCTCGACGTAGTGGCGGTGTCGAAGAGGAGGAACTTTCTCGGACATTTCATCCTCAAGCGTTTCTTCCTCTTTTCCGTTCTTCTTCCTTTTCTGCTTTTTGTCTTCCATGCTGCTTTTCTCTCTCTTAAAAGAGGCGTCTTCCCCTCCATGCCTCAGTCGATCTGCCCTCTGGTCGTTTCCTTTTCTCGACGTGACCTCTGCTCCTCTCTGTTGCGTAACAGCAAGGGAGTCATAGCGCGTACATTCTCCTCTAAATCTCTTCCTTTTCTTATCGTCTTGTTCGCGTGCCTGTCTACCTGCCTTTTCTGCTGAAGAAGGTCCTTTCCTTCCGACCAAAAGTCTTCTGCTTTTTTGTGTCCTCGTCTAGCTCTCCTTTTTTCTTTGGGTTGTTCTTTTCCTTCTTCCTGTCTCCGATACTTTCTGCCTTCTGGTGTCTACGTTTAGGTCTTCTGTTCTCCTTTGTGTTCCCCGTCCTCTTCTTCCGGCCTCGCACATCTGTTTTCCTTCGTCTTCTCCTCCCTTTTCCCGTGTCTCTGCTCCTGCTGGTGCTGCTGCTGGCACTTCCTTCTGCCGTCCCACGCAGTTATTTCCGAAGTCCTTCATGTTTCTCGACTTCCCCCTGTGCGTGTCGTGTCTCCCCGTCTGTTTCTGTGGTCTGTCTTCATTTCTTCCGCTCTTTTCCTCCCCAGCTTTTTCTCATGTCTCCTAGTCTGCGTATCTTCCTTTCTTTCGTCGCTGAAGCACGCAAGGATTGTCCCTTTGCTTCTGCGCCGCAGAGTTTGCAACCGAGGAGGCGAAGAGAAAGGCCTGCAGCACGTATCTTCGGGTCTTCGGGGTGCCGTGCATCGACCGCCTGCTGTACGTGGACGACGCGGCAGATCGCACGACGCTCGTGGCCAGCAACTTGCCCTTTGCGCTTGCGACTCACGGTACGGAAGGACAAGAGAAGAGAACGAAGAAGGGGGAGAGGAAGGGGAAATGGGGGAAAAAGACAAGGGACGCAGAAAGGGCAGCAGAAGGAGGGCGGAGAAGGACAAGACGCTCGGGGAAAAACGGAACAGCAGATACGGTGGAAAAGACGCAAGACCAGGCAGAGAAGACTACTGAGAAGGCAGGGGGCGAAGGCGTTTGCAGAAAAGGAAAGGAGGAGAAGAAGGGGGGGACCCGCGCGTCCAGCAGACGAATCGCGTCGCACCGGGGGTCGAGAAAAGGCAGGGAAGGAAATGAGTGAACTGCGCCCATGACGGGAAGAAGAGGAGGAGATGGAGAAGGAGACCGAAGAGGGCTGCAGAGGAGATCAGGAAGAGAAGGCGGCGCCCTGAAAAACGGAAGATACAGGACGGACGAAAGGAAAGGAAGAGACGGGGGGAAAGCAGCAGGAGAGCAGCAGAAAGAGAGAGAAGACAGGGATATATGTAGGGGAAGACGGGTGTTCGCTCAAGTATCGTCCCGGACCCGCTGCCTAGGCTGCAGTGCTGTCCACGTGTTTGCAGGAAGTTACCGAAGAAGACTGAAAGTGCACCTGCTCGCGTAGTTTCTTCTACGTATCTGCAGGATGTTAGGGAAGTGTCAAGAAGAACAGAAATACAACTTCTCGCGTGTTTCCATAGGGGTGGAATTGGTGGCTTCCTGCGCCCTTTGTGTTAGGATGAAATTTTTGTACCGCCACTGCGTATGCGTGCGAGCGGGTCACTTCATATATATATATATATGTGCATATGTATGTGGGCGCATGTGTGTACAGAGGCGCCGCCGTGAAATAGGTACACATATGTGAACACATGTGTGTGCGATTGGTGCATGCGCATATATATGTATCTCTCTATATCTGTTTATATACATACATACAGCTAGTGGGTCCACACCCCCTATGATATATGAATATTTGTATATGCCTTTCTCTTTCTCTGTTTCTCTCTCTTTCTTTCCGTATGTATATATATATATATGTATATAGCGTATAAGCGTCGTCAGGAGTCAAATATATATATACGTAGATGTATGTATATAGACGTATAAGGGTGCGCAGTTATCTTTGCGAGTAGACATCTGTGTGGCTCAACAGGTTCGTATTCGTTTTCCTGTGTTCACGTCTATGTATGTTGATGTGCGTGTCTCCCCATATACACACACACGTACGCAAGTGTATATATATATATATGTGCACGTATATATGCGTGGGTGTGTATGGGTGCGCCACTACACTACTGGCCGACCATGTCAGCTAGTACGTGTATGTACGTACGCATATATATATGTATGCATATGTACATATGTATATATGTGTATATGTGTATATCTATATATATGTATATTTGGATATATATATATATATATATATATGTGTATATACAAATATATCTATAACTATATCTATATGCGTGTATATATGTGTAGATAATATGTACGTGTGCGCCGGTAACTTCATGGATCACATGGGTGGGTGGAGGGTCACGCCTGTGAAGTACGCGTGTTGCTGAGAAGAAGGTTTTTGTTTTGGCAGGGCGACTGACATTTTGGCGCTTTCTCTGTCTACAGAAATGCAGCCACTTTTCCTCCCGCTCCCCTCCCTTCCCCGACTGCACATGTTGAACAGAGAGCGGCCTGTTTTCTTGACACGAGAACATGTTTGTGTGGACTCTCCTCCTGCTTAGTCTGTGCGATCCTGGGCATATCTTTTTGTCTATTTGGCCGGTGCGTCAGGTGTGAATTGTTAAAAAGAAAGAGAGGAAGTTGTAGACAGAGTCGTCCATATATATGTGTATGCTTAATCATCTAAGCGAGTGTAGATGTACGGGTGTGTGTATACACAAGTAACCGTGTACAGGTACATATTGACATGTTTGTGTATGTGTCTCTGTTTGAACGATCGGCTGCCAAAATGAATCCACATGGACGTACGGACGTTCGCAAGTGTGCCGACAAAGATATATGTATATATGTGTTTCTCTCTCTCTCTCTATATATATATATAGATTGTATACGAACGCAAGTGGCCCGACGAATATATATATATATATATCTCTGTGCATACATATATGTATACGTACGCACATATGCCGACAAATATATATATATATGTATCTTTCCCTCTATGTATATATACAAATATATGTGTACCTACGCAAGTGTGCGGACAAATATGTATATATATATGTGTACGTACGCAAGTGTGCCGACAAATATATATATATATATATATATTTTTTTTCCTTTCTCTCTCTCTATTTACATATGTATATGTATGTATAAATACATGTATGCGTATATATATATATATATGTATATATGCGTACATAAATGACAGTAACAGTCCAATATGTACTGCAGTCGCATGTGAGAGAATTTCTGTAATACCACCTTTTTTATTTCCAAGTTTCCCGACAACATGTCGTCTCGTTCCTCATTCGTTCATGTGCACTTCTGCACTTTTATTCTGCTGCGCGCGTGGCTCGCTGCGGGGCTCCTTCCCGTCTCCTTTGAGTTTTGCCTGTTCTCCTCTCCCTGCATGCGGGTTGTCTGCTCCCTTTTCGTTCTTCTCTTGTTTTCGTTTTCCTCCGCCTCCTTCTCTGTTGGTCCTTGGGGCTCTCTTCATGTTCTCCCCACTCTCACTCAGTCTACCTGAATTTGTATCCACATTTTTTCTGTGTCCATCGATCTGTTCTCTCCGTACGCATGTCCACGTCCTCCCCTATATACATATACATATATATACATATAAGTACCAAAGAAAGTCATAAGTGTTTTCATCTCTCTCTATATATATATGTAGGTACTGCATACGTATTCGTATGTACATATATATATATATATATATATAGTAGTA
>KL647303.1:346401-456875 GCA_000727475.1 Sarcocystis neurona | reverse complement strand
AGTGTTTTCATCTCTCTCTATATATATATGTAGGTACTGCATACGTATTCGTATGTACATATATATATATATATATATATATAGGTATCAAACAAAGTCATAGGTGTTTTCGTCTCTCTCTCTCTCGACAAATATGTATATATATATATATGTGTAGCTACTGCATACGTATTCGTATGTAGATTATCAATTGACGTTCTCCTGCCTCAGTGTATGTGCATGTGTGGGAGTACGTATGAACATACACACGTATGTGTTACTTCTTTGCTTCCTCCTCTTTTTTTCTGCTTCTTCTTCTGCGTGTTCTTCCTTTCGTTTTCTGCGCTCGCACGTGTGCCGGGAGAACGTGGTCGTACGTCCGTGAATGTTTCTACGAACAGGTGTTTCTTCCTGGCTTTCCTGTGTACGCTTTCATGCACGTGTGTTTCTCTCTCCTTTTCCTGTGGACGTATCCATGCAGAAAATTGTTCCTCTGTCCTTATCCAGTGAACATTTCTATGTAAGGGTGTTTCTCTCTCCCTTTCCTGAGGACGTTTTTATGCAGATTTGTTTGGCCCTCCCTTTGCCTCGCCCTTGCTCTGCTCCCGTGACACAGCCGTGTACGCCTGGGCGACCGCTCACTCTTACCTCTCTTCACGCGTCTCTTGGGGTTGTCGCTTTTCTTCTTCATTTTCATATCCCTGCTCCACCGCTTCTTTATCCCCTCCTCTCGTTCGTCCTCTGCTTTTCTTCTCTCCGCAGAAGTCGCGCGCATTCTCGTCTTCGCGCTGGTGAGCGACGTGCCCGCGCATGCATCTCCGCCCTGTGTCTGTAGACTGACGATGACAAATCCGGAAGTTTACGGGTACAATCATTTGGTAGTGGAAGCTCGGTCGGACCGGCCGAAGCCGTACTTTGTGCTGTCGCCCGTGCGAGGAACGCAGCAGCTGCAGCAGTCGTCTCCGTCTCACGGGTTGCTCGAGACGGAACCAGAAAGCGCAGCAGCAGCGGCAGCAGCAGCAGCTATCGACGACGGTGAAGCTGACGCGGCAGTTGTTAACGAGTGTGTGCAGCCCCACGTATTCCTCTCTGTCTTCGGCTCTCCCGCTGCTCACCAGTCCACGCCAGCTGATGCTCTGTCAACGCTGCAGCAGGAGGAGCAGCTGCAGCAGCAGCAGGGACAGACGCAGGAGGAGGCAGGGCAGTCTCCGGACGTCCCCGGGCCGCAGGGGATGCGGCAGCAGGAGCCGCAGGAAAAGAAACAGGACGGTAGGACTTTTGTACCGAGACAGAAGCAACTGTGTAAGGCACAAACGCAAAACCCCGTGACGCCCTGCTGGCGCTGCCTTTGTCATTTTGCCACCGGCTGCATGTGCCTGCTATATATGTTGCTCTTTTTGAGCAGAAGTTTTCGCTTCGCCCGTACCTCGCTTTCCTTTCCTCCCCCCCTTGTGCGGGAGCATGCTTCTTTCGCTAGCGCCGGTCATACTTCTTGCTGACGCGTCTCGCATCATGTTCTTCCGTGTGTGTGTGGTTGTACACATGTGTTTGCATGTGTGCCCGTGCAGCCACGTCAACAGACACGTACAGGCGTACATAAGTGTGTACACTCGTGTACAGAATAGGGGACCCCAGCTTGACAAACACACGTGTATCTGTCCCTGTACAAGCAGTGCTGCACAGATATGTATATATGTCCGTGTGTATGGATGTAACTGTCTGACTCTCCGCTGAGATCAAAGAAACATGTAGAAACATACAGTTGGTAGAGAAGTAGTGGGTAGGACTCTCACTAATGTCAGATCACGCGGCGCGCTCATCTTTTCGGCTCTTTCCCTACAACGGCGCAACTTACGAGTTCCGCTTTGCCTCGTGCATGTCTCGAACTACGTTTCTGTTGCAGGTCCCTTCTGACAGAGATGATTCTTTGTTCTGCGTGCCTCCGTTTGTGGCTTCGTCTGCTTTCTTCTCTTCCTACTTGTCTTCCCCTGTTTTTTTGGCATTGGCAGCTCTCTGTTTTCTTCTGTGTGCAATGCACAACCCCTCGCTGCTGCCCCGTTGCTGCTGCACTTGCTGCGGGAGATGATGCTTCGAACGATAATAGGGAAACGAGAGAGAATATCGCAGCAGCTGCTGCTACTGTGAACGAAGTTGAAAAGGCGACCGTGGCAGCCCCAGGAGGACGCAGCCGTGTTTGTGGTAGAGTTTCTTCGTCACCCCTGCGTATCGCCTGGGAGACAAGTCTCTGACGAGGATTCTGCAGTAACTACGTGCCGAGTGCGCTCATCTGCATGTAATACATACATAGAGGTCCTCTGTCTACCTATCGTTCTACATATAAATCTATATATATAAATGTAGGTACGTACCGACATATCTGTACATCAATAAACCGCTTGGCTCATCAAACAACCACTTGTGCTGCTACTGATGCTGCTGCGTCTGTTGCAGGCACAAATGATTCGTCTCCTCCTCCTCCTTCTTCTCGTCTTAGGGATATCGGGCGTTCAACTTGTGTCGCAACGGGTCTTGCCGGTGCTAGCAGCTCTGCTTTTGCTGCCGCTGCTGCTGGGAGTCGTCCTGCTCCTCCTCCTGCTGGTCCTAGTGCCTGTGCTGCTACTGCTGGTAATCGTGCCACTGTTTCCGTTTCTGCTACTAAGGCCGCTCCTGCCGCCGGCCTCGCCACCGAAGCCGCTGCTGCTGGTTGTGCCCGTGCGGATTGTGCTGGTTACACGGGTGCTGCTGCGGCCAGCTCTCCTGCTTCGGCGAGTGAAGGGCCAGCAGCAGCATTTGCCTGTTCGGCGGGTAGTGACTTGCTGGTGTCCCGCGTCAGCCGGGCTGGCGACATAAACGAGGACGTGTTCATTCCAACTGCCAAACTCTTCGATGCCTCAGTGAGAGACCCAAGAACAACACGCAGGTGCAGCGAAAGCGCTGCAGTGACGTTGTTATCCCTCGCGCGTCAAAATGCAATTATAATCGTGTATTTACGTGTCTGCAGTGTATGTCTATAAACGTGCGAATGCTTTGATCCGAGTATACGCATGTACACGACTAAGCAGGTATTGTTGTGCCTGCGCGTCGTCCTCTCTATATGTACGTTTGTACAACATATATGTGCACTGGGCAGACTAACATCCATACGTACGTGTACGCACATATATAGATTTGAACTCGTACACACCCACGTGTGCATGTACCACATCGCGTCTGTACTGTTATCTCGTAAAGAAAGTGCTGTACGACTCCCCGCCTTTTCGGTGGCTTGCGTCGTCGCGACGGCTGCCCTGCACACCTTTGGACCAGAGAAGGTGCAACGGCGATGGGGCCTCCCACCTCTTTGCCGTCAAACATGGATGCATGCGTACAGCTCTCAGTAACCGCGCAGCGCACGTCCTAGACAAGACAAGTATGAGTAAAACGGACTGGAAGAGGAAGTCTCTCAAAGTGTGTCTTACGCTGGACTGTATGTGTTTGGCTGTGAAGATCACATAGCTAATGTAGAAACGCTAACAAAAGAACAAGCCGTGTAGGAGGTGCAGAAGAAGTAAGAGGTGCCGCGCTGGGAGAGAGAGAGATAAATGAACAGGTGGTGTGAGAGAGGGAGAAGAAAAAACGGGGGGACGCAAAAGGTGCAGAAGAGGTGCACGCGCTACGTGAAAGTGGTTTGTTTCCCACGTGGTTGCAGCGGTAATTGTCAATGTAGTGCTGCGTGGGGACACAGAACTGCATGCAACTGCGTCTGTTGCAGTGTTGCGCAAGTACTCCACCATGTTCTTCTGTTCTTCCTTTCAGTGGCGCCGCGAGAAATGCACGCACACATGTTGACAGGTATGGAGGGTGAGATGACGCACCTCATGCCTCCGGTCTTGCGGCATGTACTGTTTCATCAGTGCTGCCTCCGCGGCTGCTACGGACGTGGTGTGTGTGCGTACAGAGCAATCCCAAAGACGTGAGCAATGTTTTTCCGGTGCTACGGCAGGATCAAGACATGGCAAATCTTGTCCTTAAAAAGTGAGGAAGATTTGCTGCCTGACGCTGCCCATAACAGGCAAAGCGGGCGCTCATCTACGCAGAACGGCTGCTCTGGTTGAATATCTGATAGTGTAGACACACTGACCAGGTGCATCACGGAAAAAGGGCATTTGTTTTGTTGGGCAGATTTTTTAGCGAATAATCAGGGAGTCGACCCTGCCAGCGAATGCGGAACGTTGCACCCGTAGAAGGCGTCTGTGGATCACAAATAATGCTAGACAACCGCGACAACAGCAGAGGCTAGCGTATCTACCAGCGGGGCACAGAGGACGCCACTGCTTCGGTAGATGGCTGGATGCTTGTAGACAGTACACGTGTGAAACATAGGCGTGTGGACTTCCTCTGTTTAAAACTTACTTGACACTGCTATCGCTGCTACTGCGTGTCTTCGCTGCTGCTGTTGCCCCTGCTACTGCCGCTCCAGTTTGCTGTGCTGTCGCTGGTGCATTTCTTTGCTGCTGCTGCTGCTGCCGGGGCACTTAACGTGCAGCTGAGTGTGCCGCTGCACTCTGCCGTTGCTGCTGTTGCAACCGTGTGCTGCTGCCTTTTTCGTTGCTGGTGCTGCTGGTGCAGAGTTTTGATGGACCGCCTGGCTATACAGAACGACGGCATGTTTCTGTTGCGCTTCTCTTCTTTCGAAGCTGCTGCCGTTGCCATCCGCAAGTGCAGGGACATGGTGCTTTTCGATTCACGAGCCCTGCTTCTCTTCTCCCCTAGGCGGTGTGTTTGCATCGACGGTAAGCAGGGCCTCTGCGTGGTTTTCACATCAATGTGGGGGAGCCTCGATCGATTAAAATACGTCTGTGTGTGTACGGTTGTTACATTCGTGTCCGCCTCCCGTAGAAAAGAAGAGGACTACTGGAAAAATTGAAATGAGTTACTCAGGGCGTTTACCCGCGGGCGCGTGCAGAAATTATGGAGGGTAACTGCCGCCATAGTCAGTAGCGTGAGCCTATATATACACGTGCATGTATGCACGTATGTATGAATGGGCGCACGTATCAAAAAACAACAACGAAGACACGTGTGTACAAGCAGGTGACGTGACACATTACATTTGAAAGGATGCACACATGAGTACTCAGGTCAGTTGTAGATGGCGCAAGAGAGAAAGAGGTCAGATGCGAGGTCTCTTACATGTAGCGTCAATTTCGCTTAGCTGAACTAGTTCGCGTGTTTACAGACCCGCGTAGCACCAGGCGTATTTGAAGCGTAGCACCTCAACGTGTGAAATTCGCTTTTCCCTCCTCGTTGCCTGATGTGTCTGGCTCCACAGCTGCGCGTGCGAGTGTGTTTTTGTGCGCACTGATGCCGGTGTGTGCGTGCAACAGGGAAAATGGTGGATATGCCGCTGCGCCGATGAGGAGATGTGCTTAGAGCTCGTCAGAAAAATTTGAAGACTGTCTAGCAGCTTTTTGCCTCTTATTCAGGGTTAACGTGACGCACGTTTGGCTCTATTGTATAAACAAAGCATGAACTGCAATACTAAATGCCAGCAGGTGCAGGGCCTCACCTTCAAAAAGGTGCTGCTGAACGCCTTTGAGGTATGTTCTTGATTTGACGGACATTGTACAAGTATGTGTGCCTCTCCTTCTCTCACAGTCTCTTTGTGTATGTTACTTGTGTACACCTACTTGTGAAAGTGGTATCTCCACTCGAATGTTTTATGCCTGCCCCTTTGTTGGTATTGCTATGCTTGCCTTGTAGGCTTGGAACCTTGTAAGTATAAATCTGCAGGTATTTGTGCGTTGTGACGACAACATATGTGTTTCCTTACCTGCACTAATATGCTACTGTAGGAAACCGTCGTCATTCGCAGTCAACCCTGTACCCCCTATCCCCCTGGGTATGTGTAGTTGTAGCGTGCTCTCACGTGAAATCAAACATCTCTACTTCTTAAAATTGGGACGCTAGGCCGCCCTGCCACCTTCGCTCACGCGCGTGAAAATTCAGATTTCTAAGCGGAGCGCATTATCTGGAAGGCGCGAATGTGAGCTGTAAACTACATATATATATATATATATATATATATATGTACGTGCGTGCGAATTTGCATGTTCTTTATGTATTCGACCCTGCGCTTTGCTCGGTCTGATTTTATATTTTATCGCTTGATCCGGCTGACTAACAGTTTCCGAGTTTTTCCACGTTTGTCATACTTTGTTGCAATGCAGTGCTCACGGTGTCTAGTCGAAAGCCGCTGCCGCTTGCTTGCGCGTGTCTTTCGGTGCACTCAGCCGACGACACTGTGTT
This sequence comes from Sarcocystis neurona, assembly GCA_000727475.1. Taxonomy (NCBI): domain Eukaryota; phylum Apicomplexa; class Conoidasida; order Eucoccidiorida; family Sarcocystidae; genus Sarcocystis; species Sarcocystis neurona. The sequence continues at coordinate 450,608 of KL647303.1, read as the reverse complement.
CCTTTCGGTCTTGGTGTGTCTTCAGAAACGCTTGAAGCACACGAAGGTAGCACATGGGTTCCACTTGCGAGCGCGCAGCGGCAATTCGTACTACGCTCCCCCTATTGCACGTTAGAGCGCTTTGTTGTATTGACGAAGGAAAACACTGTGTACCGTCCCTCGTACTTGCTTCGTTTGACGCACACAGCACCGTCATTCCACACCTGTGTACGTTTTTGTTCGCAGAGACTGACGGACACAATGGCTGTGCACGTATACAGATTATTTACGTAGAAGACGCCACAGTGAGAATTTCGTCGGTACCAAGCACACCTCCGTGCGCACGTCTGCTTTAGAGGTAGTCCCATGCAGTGTTGCGCACATTTTTTCCGGTCAGCTGTGCTCGAATTCGGGTGTGAAGGTGATATTTACGATCAAAGTGCTGAATTACTGCTTGAACCATCATAGACACGCGGACTGCACGTGTGTTCGTTGTTGAGGAAAAAGTATTGCTGCGTCCTACGTACGTACATGTATACTTGCGCATACAGATGTCTAGGGCAGGTCCCATACGCAGGGTAGTGCACAGGTCGCGGCTGCCGTCGTGTGCACGGGTGGATCATTTACAAGATTACACGTTTGTTTCCACAGTGATTAGGTAGGCGTGTGCTTAATCACTAGCGTAAGGATTACAATATTGTGAATGTTTCCATGTCTTTCGAGAAATTACCCCTTTTGGGCGGCTTTGCGTCCCTGTGTTCGCACGTAGATATGGACGTCCATGTACCTGTGCATTTATACATATATATACATACATATATATATACATCTATATATACATGTAGGCTACTTAAGTCTTACCTTTGTGTTTGTAAATGAATTTGCTCCGTATTGCGTCTCACATTAAATGATGCGGCTGACTTTGCCTCCTGAGAGAAGCATTGGAACTAGCACAATCACAAGTAGGAAAAAGATTCCTCCGACGGCGGAGGACCAAAATATGACGACCTGAAAAGGCAGAATGCATGCGTCTGAGTGCCCCGTCGATAACACTGTGAGCGTATAAGTAGGAATAATGTGAGCTGATAGACGCAGGCTCACTGCTCCCGTAAACCTTTGTGAAGTTTTGTTGAGCATACCGTCACGAACGCCGTCCACCACAGAACTGGGGCGGTTGTTTCACATGTCGTAGATATGTTTATCTGGAAGGAGGTGCTCACTTGAACGCATCGACTTAGTTCGAGTATACGTAATACACAACTTATGCGTGTGGGTATACATCCCAGATGGATACACCCGTGCAGCGTCTACACAGACAGCCGTGTACCTCTAAATGTCTCTGTACATATCTACACGCACAGCTATAGATTTAAGACTTTCGATCGCCAAAAAATTCAAGTCGGTCGCTGCACGCACTTCGAATGTTCCGATACCCATCCAGATGAAGCCGACGACGAGGAGAGAGATTTCGAACCAAAGCTGTCAAGTAAATAAATTCAAGCGTATTATACGTATTTCAACAAGATTGTATTTTTCAAGTAAATACATTGTGTTTGGGCTTACTGTGGCCTTGAAGCCTTGGCTTTTTTTAATTTGGTCTGCCACGTACGTCGTGGGAACGCTCTGATGAAATTTCGTATATTTGGCGGCCTCCTGCGCCACAGAGAGAAGCGACCTCTTACAAAAAGAGCAGCGCCGAGAATCCACCATTCTGCGAAGCAAAAGGATAGACCAGCTCAGGTTTACCTTTTGTAGAAGAAAAAAAGTAAATAGGTTCTACTTATGTATATGAATGCTGGAATTCACCGCTAGAGTCGATTCGTGGATGTGTGCATACGTGAAGCAATGGTACGGGACACTCCACACAGAGCAAGAACTTCTTTTTAAACCTGTCCTTGCGTATGTGCAGGTGCGAAGAAAATTGCACACGTGGGTGGGTATGATTCTTACTCAGCGGAACGTCGCACTCATGTCGCAAACTTGCGAAAAACAGACAGAACAGGTACAGCGCAGTGGCACCGGAGATCCCTGTGAGAACCGTAGCCTGTGCAAGCAGGTGACAAGGGTGGTTTATTTGCACGGCTCCACATTTTGGCGGGAATATATCCTGGGAGAAAAGAAGACGTTCCGGTGCGTACCGCATCTGAAGATTTTTCATGCATTTGTATGGTTAGGGAGCTCTGTGTATGTAGAATGTAGGAGCTGACATTGGAAAGTTTCGATTTTGACTTTCGCGGCTGCGCTACGTTGGCGTGGCGGGCCTCTTTCTGGGTCCGCCATAGCGCCACTGCAACGAGGAAGCCGTTGATCGTCCACAACTAAAGATCTAGTGGGGGAGGGCACATGCTGCGCCTAAACCGCGGTGGTGAAAGGTGGCGAGAGAAGACACGGCAAAGTAGCCATGGAGAGAAGCCTTGCTTCACCAAGCAGTGAATCGGAGACGAAATCGAAAGGCGTAAAAGCAAGACATATACGCACACTGAAACGAAAGTCCACATGATCAAACGGAAGAAAGTTTCAGCGAAAAATAGGCAGGCACGATTTATTTTTGAGTGTATATATACCGCAGATGTCACTTCAGACCGAAGAGTTTTTGTTTGGCACTACAGGGTGTATAAGCGCAGTTAGCCGCTGGAGTCGGACATGTGGGAGCACATCAGAAGGGTGCTTCCCTCTGCTGCTACGGCCACGTTTGAACACATGTTAGTACGTTGACCCTTTGTAGAAACCGCAGTGTTGCATCTTTGGTGGGAGGAGACGGCGTGTGCGGAACCGAAGTGTTGCATAACGGATCTCAGTGGCTGACGGTGAACGAAACATGCGTCCTCCTTAGTGGTTGAGCGTATAGCGTCCTCCTAGATACTCATCGTACAAGAATGTCAAAGACAGACGTATGAAAAACATTTGTAGTGTGCAGCCTCGTCGGTGCAGTGAAATACAGCTCACAATTACAATGGGTTGGACAAAAGAAGCGAGGCTGTATTGTAGGGGAACGAGGGTCCCCGTGTTCTGACAAATGACGTCGCTGTAAGCAATAGAGCCCTCTCCATTGTGCTGGGAAGGTGTGACGCTTTCCACGCCGACGGCAGCAAACAACTATTATGTCCAAAAAATAGTAGTACAAATAGCGACAGACGGGCAATCTGCCGTAGGCGTGACTGTCCCTGACCTATTGTGTGGCCGTCTTCCAGCAGGCTCCCTGCTCAACCAGGAACGAGCTGCCAGCTCGAATTATCAACAGGAGAGCCGTCGCCGCTAATGTGGAGAAACAGTTGTGCCTCCCTTGTTGTAGCGTGCACACCAGCTCTGTACTTCATTTGGGCATCCCGCAGAAGAACAGGACGCATTGAACCATGTCTGGTGTTACGCGTGCTCTCCAGAAATACCGGATGAATGAAACTCCTGATGACGAAGTCTAGACGTTCGAAATTGTGTTAATAACCACATCTCGCCGAGGGGCTACACTTAGGTCTACAGACGGAGGTGAGTTGCGTACAAGGTTGTACCTGTACGAAAAACGTGTGTTATATGAGAGACACCCCGCCAAGCTATCCATGGGAGGGTTGGCTGACGGGGGCAAGATTTAGGAACACAACATAGGACAAAACCCACGCGTTACACCCCTGGATCCCACATCAGCGCACGGGTGGGAAATTTTTCTCCCAGGTGACGCCGGCACACACAAAATGCACTGGTAATGTCCCTACATCTTGCCCCCGTCACTCAATCCTACCATGGATAGCTTGGCGAGTTGTATCTCACATAAGACACTTTTATCGTTCAGCGACTACAATCTTCTACGCAGCTGAACGATACTACAGAATGTCATACTTTTATCAACTATGTTCAAAAGCAGCTTACAAAATGTGCTCAGTTGTGCCGCGTGGCAACGTCGCACCAGCTGAGCGTATCCGTGCAGAATGTGACCCTACGGTTTATACAGTGTTCTACTGCATTCTGATACATAGATGCGTGCACACTTCCGTGCCTCATCTTTAAATGGCCAGTACCACGCAGACTAGCGCCGCACTGTGATATAACGTATTTGTTGAGCGACAGTCGAGGAGGATCGTGCAGCGCATGAACTCTCGCCAACCAGCAGAGTAAAATCTCTACTTGTGTACGCACACTTACACCCTGGCTAAGGATAGAGATGCAGCCGCTACTCAGTACTATTCGCTGTCGTGGCTGCAGACGCGCTTGCAAGACAGAGTGATAAGGGTTTTAATGCCTCTCCTGCAAAGCAAACTTTAAATTGCTGTGTTCCTACGTAGACCCAAGCTTTATGTGTGGCTACCTTTCACAAGTTCATTTGCTTGACAGTGGCCTAGAAGTACAGCTCTTCCATTTCGAAGAAGTGTGCGATTTTCGAGTACCGTCGTCTGCTGGAAAACGTCAGTTACTCCTGCGGCTTTCTCATTTCCGAAGAAGCAATGGCTTAGCCGCAACTGGTCCGGGACATCATCTCTTAATTCCTCAGTCGTCAGGTTCGATCCAATTTTGTTTTGTCACTGTCATGTGTAACACGACTACGAACATGTTGCATAGGCATACAAGTAGGTACACCTTCTGTGTATTGGTTGCTTCTCCTTCCTTGTGCCTCGCAGTGCAGCCGCGTCGACGTTTCCAAAGTGGCACTCAAGGCGTAATACCTGAGTATCCCTTGACTACACCAACTCGTTCATTCTGCATTGTTTTTCACCTTGTGTATCAGGGACCATATACGCGTTGTTGACGTTGCAGGAATTGGTGTGAGAATCAACACGTGAGGGGTGAACTATACTTCGGCACCATCATTATTGTATGCTGTTGTAGATACTGGCGCACCGCGCCTGTGTACCGTCCTTACGTGGACTGGGTACGCTTGTAGAGTGAGGACACAGATATCCGCATCTTTACATGTGTGTTAGATTTCTTGCGCTTGACACTGGCTGTTGCTTTCCTCTGCTTCTTTAGTGCGGAGGTTTACACGTTGGTTTATTCGTTGATTTGAAAAGGTGTGCTGGTTTTGCCTTGCTCGTTTTATTCCTGAGCGTATCCGCCTTACTAGTGACTAGGATCGGTTGTTGACCGTAGAGGTTTCCGACAAGAAAAGGGGGGCAAGTGAAGCATCAACCTTAGGTGGTTTGTATGTGTGTATTATCGTCAAAGGTAAGGAAGACTCGGTGGGGCGCGACTGTCACCTCTTCGCCACCGGCTTGTGTCTGGATCACTCGTGGTTTGCGTAGGAAGTAGTCGATTAGACACACTGAAGGCAGTTTCTCGCAGCGCCTCGGATGATGCACGAACTCCTGAAAACAAAGGGAGAACACGTTAATACAGCGACACAGCACTACTGAAGTGTACCACTGAGATGGTAAAACATAAACTGGGTGGCGCGAAGAGCCGTTCAACTTCACCGGGGGTCCGGCTTGAGAATATACACCTTGGACGCCATTAGCTTTTTCCTCTTCTAGTAACGAGTCTCTTACGAATACAATTTTAAGAGTTCAGCATGAAGTGTTCCCCATGGGTTACCGTGGCCTATCGAAGAAAAATTGATTTATATGAGGTCGCAAACACTTTTTGCCTACAACGATGTCGATCAAGTTATCTTTTCCGGAGCGAGCAATGTTTCCCGACTATCACGATTTCGCTAATGTGGCTCTGCACCCGAATGCTCTCATGAAAGAGGACTTGTCTTCCGTTGCGTATTTACTCTGTTTGCATTGTGTCGTTCAAAGATCATTACGGATGTTTCGTGCCAACGCGAAACGGGCGGAGAACACGAAGACAAGGCTGCCAGACTTCTCGTGTCTGATCGCCCACGGCGTACTGTATTAAACAGCTATCCATTACGCGAAAGGAGTATACGCAGACATATCGACCGTCGCAGTGTGTGTCATGCGTTGACCTTCTTACCTGTACGCAGGTGAATCACCACATTTACATACCAGCAGACACAAAAATTTGTACGTCGTACACTTGCGTCCAATCACACAAATAGACGCGTGCGCTTGCAGCCTTACTTCTGCACCTCTCTGCACTAGAAAGAAGACGCGAGGGGCTCCGTCGGATCAGCTGTATTACGTGTCCATCCGCATAAATGTGCCTCGTACGCTTCGTCTTGAATACAAGTGCATAGATGTGCTGAGCCGATGTTCAGCGAATGGTTTTCCTGTGTGGGCCACACATGATGCAGATCTCTTCATTCAGCTAGCAAATGTTCAAAGTAGTCCTCCTCTACAAGGCATCAGGATCAGCACGTTGCAAAACGAGCGAGATACGCACGGTGAGTCTGACGGACAGACGTGTATTTGTAGGTGGATTTCCGCACGTATGCATGACAGCATTAGAGGGATCTTAATGCAGATTCTCACATTTGAAGTTTTCCCTCATGCTGTGTCCGCTTCGTTGGACACGAGTCATACACCTACGTCGATGGTGCTGGTGTTTGTTAACGTTTTTACGTAGCTATACTTGTAAACGAGGTTGTTTTTGTACGTGTGCATCCCATATACCAGTGAAGGCGTGCCGGTGCGGAAGTAAATCTGTCACTGCAAACCGAGTGCATGCAGGGACGTATCTGTGTACGAGCATTCGTGTACTACAGATCCTCACCGAGATAGGCAAGCTGCACGTACCTTTGTGGATTGTGTGTTGCAGTATAAACCTCGGATCCGGTGATCATCGTGTGGTCAGCCATGGGTGCCCCAGCAGTCGACGGGTTGTCGTGCCGTGTGCGCTCTTCTATACCGATATGCATGCGCGGAAACGCGTTCAATCAGACTGCATGTATTAGGTAATTACTTGTCCGCCCGCAACAGCAGCAGCACTTCCGTACATACATATATTCTTCGTTGTTTGAAAATTTGCATTCTTCAAACAGTGTGACCGCCCATTTTGCTGATCTGCTTTGGGGCAAGCCGCTGCACAGGCTAGCTGGCATCGCGGATTTCCTCATTCTGTGGTAGAACCGCTAAAGGGATCTCCTATCGGCCTTTTCTCAACGATCCACACTTTTCTCTTCCTCTCGCAAACCGCACTTCTCATCGTTTCTTCATCATCTCTGCCACTTTTCTCCGCACTCGTGTTTTGTTGGCTTCCGGTCCATTTCTTCATCACCTCTCGACGTAATATCCTACCTCACTGTTTATCCGCGCTACTGCGCCTTGTTGTCGTAAAATCATTTTGTCCACGCTGCGCTATATTGTTGCGCAAGCTATCCTCGTGGCTCATTTTCTCCTTATCACCGTACATAACAATGTTGTTTGAGAAGCGACGTCAACACTCTCCGTCGAGAAGATGCCTTTGCTGAAAACGCAAGCTGGCACGCCCCTGGAAGCCGTCCACTTCAAAATCGCCGACTGTAAATCTTTCTTTACACGAATTGGAGGAATAAAAAGTAGCAGTTGCAGTCACCTTTTGAAGAAGCAGTTACCCAGAACTCCAGGCACTATATGTAACTGTCTGCACACCGACTGCAATTACCTCTTGACAGAAATGAGGAAAACGAAATGCGTATGTACTAGCTCTTCAGCAACCAGAAAAAAATAGACGTCCCTGCACACGTAGAGCGCGGTAAAGAGTGTGCACATCTGCGTGTTTAGATGCCCGTCTGTGCGTTTCTCACGCATCTCCTCTCTCTATACGTCCTTACATACTTACGTATTCGGATGTGTACAACCGTAAACAGACAGAATGATTTTTTCGGTACGTACCCCTGGACTGAAAAGCACGTAGATATTGTATCCGGCGGAAATGATAGAAGATAACAGGTTCTATTCGATATTGCTCGTATATGTCTCTGCGTGCCTATATAACCTCCATCCATCTCTCCACCTATACATATATATATACATATATATATAAATATATACTCATATAACTACTACCTATTCTACTTCAGGCGCGTGTATCCGTCAAGTGTTTCAGTGTAATTATCCAGCAGGCGCTTAGCACACACGTGTGTACACCTTTACGCGTACGTAAGTAGTTGTCGCGATTCGGCTGTAGCTCCATATATACATATATATATATATGTATAAACAAGCGCTTGCGGACTGCTCTTCCAAAACAGCCTTTCGTGGATGTGCTCCGTCATATGGAGGATGCAGCGTGCAAATACTTTTGGCGCATGTATAGGACTACATCTCACGACGAGATTCACTTATATGCTCCCATATATGTGTACATATATATATATATATGCACAAAATTCAACACAAACTAAAATGGATATATATATATATATATATATGTACATACATGTATACTGTGGCTAAATGTATGTATATATATATATACACATACGCACGCGTATTCTCTCTGTGTAAATATCTGTTGGTATATGTAGAGTAGTCGTGTGTGTATATGTCTCTGTCAAGTTGATTTTTCTTGCTGTCTCTCTCCGTGTAAATACGTGGAAGTATTTAGATCTGGAGTAGGCGCTGCCACGTTGACTTTTCTTCGTGTCTTTCTCTCTGTGGAATTATGTGCAAGTACTTCGATGCAGAGTAGGCGCTGCCGTGTTTGTCCAGGGGCATACAGGTGTCCCGTCTTCTGTGTCGTCTTCGCAGTTCACGTCCGTATGGGTGTCGTGCTGCAAGTTTCGTATCGTTTCTCGGCATTTATTCGTCTGCAAGGACTGCGCAGCCGCCTCTCCTCCCCTATGTGTGTGTCTCTGTCTCGTTCGGCGTGCTTGAATTCGTTTTCTCCGTTCTTTTTGGTGAACAGCAAGATATCGCCCGTTGTTGCGTTGCACGTGTCTGCAGCTCTCTACGACCGCCTCGCTGCCGAAGACTTCGCGGTCATCGATAAAGAAACAGCGCAGCACTTCATTGCGGTACCGTCACTTCTCTGCTTCTTCATTTGGCACACATACTCAGTAGAAAAGAATAGGACACATCTCACACTCTCCGTCTGTGTGTCTCTCTCCTGTCTTTCTCTTCTAGTCGCGTTTCTGTCCGTCAAAGTGTACGTCTGTGCCCGATTTTTAGTGGGCTCACAGGGACGTCTCTCTGTGAAAGTGTTGCTCTTTTTATCTTGGTCGATAATAATGACGTTGCTCGCCTGTGCGTGTGCAAATTTACATATGGATACGTATACGTATTCTCTTTTCTTCAAAGGTATGGACTGCTATAGAAAAGACCGTTCAGTACCTCTCTCTCTCTCTCTCTCTCTATATATATATATATGTGTGTGTGCGTCTGTCTGTCTGTGTCTCTGTCTCTGTGTACATACGTGTAATCACATGCGTGCGTATAGGTGTTTCTCTTCATCTGCCTATATGCTGATATGTTGCGCTGTCCTCAGATATTCGTACATGCGCGTATATCTATCTATCTATATATATATATATATATATATATGTCATTACGTATGCGTGTAGAAGTGTGTGGGTGTGTACTGTCCACGTCGGGTTGCAGTAGACAGAGCAACGGTAGACGGGTCGGCGCGGGTCGGACGTGGTCAAAAACAGCGCTGTAGCTAATCTAGGAAAACTGTCCTTTTATCGAACCATCATTTATTTCGATGGTACACCTCTGAGTACTCTTCCTGTTGCTATTGTTGCACATGTCCCGCTGCTCTACTAGTGGTAGTAGTAATATCCGCAAGACTAGCAGGGGAGTGCTCCTATTTTCTGCCGTCTACATATTTGTACATGAAGAGAGAGGCTAAGAAGTGCTGCAGAGATTCGAAAGGTCCGTGTGTGTTGAACGCTGACCGTAGAGGGGTAGATACAGGGAGGTCTACGGAGATAGCCGTAGATATGCGGATACATATCTGTGGTTAGACGTATAGATATGTGGATAGATATATGGAGACTTATATATATAGAATTGTAGTTGGGTGGATATAGGTGGACGTATGTAGATAGAAATATATACATATATATGTATATATATAGGCAGATATGTGTAGATAGCTGTGAATACATATACTTGAGTGTGGTTATATGTACACATGTATATATAGATATATAGATATTCGCATATATATGTATGTATATATGGGGAGAGAGAGGAGAGAATTACAGATTGTTATACATAGGTAGCTGCTTGCAGATATGTATGTGTGTAAATATGTGTAGAAGTAGACATGTGTAGGTAGCTTTATGTACACAGACATATACGTAGCTATAGGTATGTGCCGTATGGATGGATATATGGAGAGTTATACATATGTACAGGACTAGAAATCACCGATAGATGTACACAGACATACGGGTGTATATATATATGTATGTATATAAATCGATTGGTAGAGATGTGTATGCTTAGATAGATGTACCTGTACGTACATGTAAATGTATAAATATATGTATAAATTGATGTAGGTACAGGCGGATAGAGGTACACCTAGATAGGCACGTGCAATATACGTAAATAGGTCACCCTGCTATATATAAAGATTTGTCACGCCTACGCAGGATCGAGAGACATCTGTGTCAAGCAGCCGGTTTCACACACACCACACACACACACAGACACCAGATATCTATACGCGGCCAATAGAATTATACGTCATCTTCCATCCGTACATGTAATATATATATATATGTATATACGTATGTATACATGTATACAGGTGTCTATCTACATGTATATATATATATAGGGTGTATGCAGCTAGGTAGATAGGTGCGTACTGAGATGTCTGTCTCCTCGCTGGCTTGAAATGAGACCGCTGTATGTAGACGTCTGTGCCTGTCAAGCTGACAGTCTCTTCATACGCATTGCTCCACAGAATATATATTTTCTGGCACAAATATATGACTGAATAAGCATATGTGTGGCTGTATGTACACTTACATATATACGCCCCCGTACTGATGTAGTAGTGTATGCATATGTATATGTTTGTAGCCCCCAAAAAAGTGCAACTATATACCTATATGTCACTACACACACATATATATATATATTCACTTAATATGTACCCTTATGGATCTGCTTGACAACGTGAATACCTGTACATGAACACGTGTAGCTGTTCACGTAGGCGTGCATACATTTGTGTATCCGCAAAGATACACACATTCACGTGCACGTACATACATATATATATATCCATATATGCAAATGAAAATCTCTCTGACTTGTTCGTCTCTGCCTGGGTGTCTTGTTCTCCGTCTCTGCCTGGTAAAGTCGACGCAGAAGGTTGCCAAATCGTCTTCTTTTTCCTTTCTCCGTGTCCCGTTTTCGTTTAGGAGTGGAAAGCCGCCATCAGACGACGCTGTGCGCATCCTTTTGCTGAGACGCCGCGGGTCAGTTTTCCTCCGCAGTAGTGAAAAGGACTCATTTCTCTTCCCGCGCCGTCCCCCTTTCTCTGTCCGTCTCCCTTTCTCTGTTCATCCCCCTTTGTAGCTCGTCTTCCCTGTGTGTCCCCGTCTGCGTCTTCCCCGACGGGTTCTTCCCATCTGCCGGTCTGCCTTCCTCGTGGTGGTCTGCGTCTTCGTCCTCTCTGTGTGTCGCGGTCTCGCTCTGTCCCGCTACACGTGTACTGTCCAGCTGTTCCGGCACTTCCTCTTCTGCGTCTCTCGCTTTCTGTTTCTGTGGCTTGTTTCGTGGTCGCTGTCTCGCTCTGTCTCGCGGTACGTCTATTATTACCTTCTTGCTGCTATCTGCGCAGCTGCTCTTCCACTTCCTGTTCTCCGTCTCTCAGTCTCTCTCTCTGTATATTCACGTCCATCGCCACTTATCATCTCACCACGCCGCTCACAACAAGTGGATATGTGTTCTTCAGGTTGTCTGCCCCTCTGCGCCGCCCTACGTGGACCCGTCCTTGCCACCGGCCGGTCACGCTCTGCTCGTCCACCTATACGTCGCCATTATTTTCCGCTGCCCCTATCTGCTGGGCGCACCTCTCGCTGTCTCCGTCTTGCTGCCCTGGTGGCCCTCTGCGTGTTCGGTCTCCACCACTTTCCCGTTCTCTCGGGTGCCCTGCGTATCCGTCGTACACGTGGATGTGTGTGAATATGTATGTATATGTAAGTATGCGTATGTATACGTGTGTAATGTATATGTATGTATGTATCCGTCGGTATGTGGAGTTTTGTGTATGCGTGCGTGTGTGTGTGTGTGTGTCTATCTGTCCACGGCTGCTACGTGCGTGAGGTGATTTACAGAAGTAGACGCACCCAGTCATTCGGAAGTTCCTTCCTCGAGTCACTCGTTTTATCTTCCCACCTCCTCCTCGTCCTCGTCCTCTTCGTCTGTGTATGTAAAGCTGAAGTTGTCGGTTAGTCCGTAGGGCACCCGTAGATCGTTCTCGCTGATACCTTTACTGACGCATACACATTTACATACATAATATATAGCGTAGCACGTGCGCTGATTGGCACATACATACACACATGCGTATACATATATATGTATGTGTATTGACTTTGTTTACGCGTGTATGAAGTTGTCTTATACTGAGTCATCCAAGCAACACGCACCGCCTGGGTTGTACATATCTGCACATACTTAGCAGCAATTTTTGATAAAGTTGTCCTTCGACTTCCCAGTCACGCGCACCTACGCACGCGTGCGTCCGCTTAGGTTTGACGGCGTTCACAGGCGTAGGATTTCTACCCTGCATTCTACGTGTGGACGTCTTTCCACAGATGCCACACGAGAACTGCGTGCATTCAACCTTCTTTTTGTGTGGATATGTGTATATGTGTGTAGTGGTCGGCGACGTCTGCACGCATATGGGGAAAGATTGATTCTCGCTGAAGATATGGCTCTACCTTTCTCTACATGTGTACGTATTTCCACCGCCGACGTGCAAATGTATGTGTCTAGCTGTGTATAGCCGGTGAGACGCTAGTGCGCACGCAGGCGTACTTACCAGCGTGCGTATATGCATATTTATATATGTGTATATGTTCTTCTCTCTTTTCCTGTCTCTATCGCCCCCTCTCGCTTTCACTCTCTCTCTTTATATGTACGTCCTTCTCTTTCTACGTGTCTGCCTGTCTTTTGCTCTCTACATATATGGACGTGTGCACATACCTCTGTATATATACGCATTTACATATGTGTATGAAGAGAGATGTATATAGACGGGTGACGTAGAGCTTGCGAGAGAGCCCGCGCGATGCCGTGTTTCGTTGACGCAGTGTTGTAGTTGCCTGTCTCGGCGCAAGCACGGCCGGGTCACTTATTTGCCGTTCATTTCCCTCTTTGAAGTAACAAAGCCCGACTACTAATATGTGTAACGTAGCATTCGTCTATTCATCAACGTATACGTGTTTCTTCTCTTCTCTTTATGATGCCTATATTCCTACTTGCACGCCGGTCGTTTCGCACTTTCCATATATCGGTATTTCTCTTCTGGTGGAGGGGGCAGACACCGTCCGCCAGCGACCGCCTCGGAAGCCGCAGCCCGCTGCTGCTGCTGCTATGCTGCACCGTGCTGCTGCCGTCTGCTGCCCGTGCTGCTGCTCGCTGCTGCCCCTGGTTGTCGCTCTTGCTCTCTACTGCTGCTCCTTGCTGCTGCTCTGTACTGCTGCTCCCTGTCACCGGTGCGTCCTGCTGCTGCTGCTTTTCTGAAACGTGGGCAGCCTTCTACACCGTCTCGACACCCAGCAGCTGCTTGGGGCTTTGCTGCTGTTTCTCAGATCGTCAGGAAGAAAAAGCAACGGCGTCTGCCTCCTGGCCCTTACACTGCTGCTGCTTCTTGGTAAGGTGGACCCCTTGGTCGTCTTTTGATTCTCAGTCATTCTCTTCTTCCGTTGCCAGTTCCGCTGCCGTTTCTCTTTCGACCGCTGCTGCTCCTGCTTCTCCTTCTCTGGTGGTGCTACTGCTTCTCCTTCGCCTTGTGCTGCTTTGCCTACTTCTGGTGCTTCGCCTTCGGAGGCGGCTCCTCCTTCTCCTTCGCCTGCTGCTGCTGTTGCTTCTCGTTATTCTGCGGGTGCTGCTGCTTCTTCTTCACCTGCTGCTGCTGCTGCTGCTTCTCCTTCTCCTGCTGATGCTCCGCGTTCGCCTGCTGCTCGTTCTCCTGCTGCTGCTTACCCTCTTCTGCTGCTGCCTCTCCGTCTTCTGCTTCTGCGGCTGCTTCTCCGTCTGTCCCTGCTGCTGCTGCTGCTGTTCTGCTGCTGCACCCCTCTTCTTTCAGCAGTCCTTCTGCAGGACTACTTGTGCCTCCCTCTTCGCTGTTGGGTTCGCTTTCGTAGAGAAAAGAATTCTTCTACAGCATGGCGGTCTCTTCTGTAGGCGGGAGACTTCTGCAGTATATCGGTACATACATACCTCGATAGGGATACGGATACCAGATAGACTTAACAACGGGTCTATACATCTTCTGCCATGTATAAACACCTATATATATATATATATATATGTGCATTCATAAATTCGTATATACATACATATATACGTACATGTATATGTACACCCTTGTGGACGTATACGTAGCGGTTCTCGCACATGTACGTACGTATATGGATGTGTACGCCTTTGTATATACATATATAAATATATCTGTGCATATGTACATTCATACACTCGTATATGCATACACGTATATAACTATACATACATATATATACACATATATGGACACCCTTGTAGACGTCGATATAGCTTTTCAGGCACAGGTACGCACACCAATATATGTTTACGCCTGTATATATATATGTATATGTACATAGGTACGTTCATACATTCGTATACACGTATAGGTATATATATATATATATGTATACATATATGTATATATACATACATATATGTACACCCTTGTGGACGTATATAGAGCTTCCTAAGCACGCGTACGCACATAAGTATATTCTTACGCCTGTTGTATATATATATATATATGTGTACATACGTACATTCATACACTCATATATACATACACGTATATATAAATGTACATACATATATATATATACATATATATATACATATATATATACATATATATATATGTGCATCCATGTGGACGTATAGATGGCTTCTTAAACACATGTACGCACATAAATATATATAGCAGCACGCAGAAAATCACAAATGAGAAGACAGCCACACAGACATGCAAGTCTATGCTGCAGTGTGTGTCGCCACGCGAAGCAGCAAAGCAGCGACAGGGAGCCCAAGATGATAGAGACTGCGAACATCCGAAGCCACTCCTCCTGCCTTTGGCCTGACGTTGGTATACGTGTGCATATATATACATGGCGCAGGCGTAAAAACTCACCGACGACGTCGAGAAAGTTATATACAAATTCTCGCAGGAGGTGCTACTTCTGTTTTTGTAAAGACGCTGAAGTTGCTGCTGTCCTTTTCTCCTCACGCTCTGCCCCCCCAATGTTGCTCTGCTCTTATCCTGCTGCTGTCCTGCCGTCCTGCTGCTGCCGTCCTGCTGCTGCTGTCCTGCTGCCGCTGTCCTGCTGCTGCTGTCCTGCTGTTGCTGTCCTGATGCTTCCGTATGGCTGCTGTTCTGCTGCGCTCTTATCCTGCTGCTGTCCTGCCGTCCTGGTGCTGCTGTCCTGCCGTCCTGCTGCTGCCGTCCTGCTGCTGCTGTCCTGATGCTTCCGTATGGCTGCTGTTCTGCTGCTGTGTTGCTGCTGCAGCTCGGCTGCGTCGCGCGCGCCTGCACCGCCCGAGTCCTCCTCTGTCGCGTCCTCCTCCCCCTCCGCACTACCCCCGCCGTTGCCAACTCCGCCTTCCTCTTCCGCTGCGTCTGCTGCTTCTGCTTCTTGTCCTTCCACTTCTTCTGCAGTTTCCTCGTCTTCTTCTTCCTGTGACCCCCCCTCCACCTCCTCGTCTCCATCTTCTTCTTCTCTCTCGGAGCCGCGCTCTTCGTCTGCGCCGTTCACTGTCGGCGCGTCTCAAGAGAAAGGCGGGGCCCCTTCCTCGGCGGGTGGTGGGTCAAAACCTCCAGCAGCAGACGTGTGCACCTACGTCTTCGCCTTCCTTCTTCACTTTCCACAGCTCTGTGTCTCCTCGAACATCTTCATCTCCATAATTGAAATAGGCAAACCAAGTCCGACATATGTATGTATATATGTATATACATATGTATGCACATATATACATGTGTATACACACGTGCATAAGCACATATATATTAGACCCACCTGCATGCCTGCGTGTAGTATACGTAGACATAGCGAGCCCAGTACATACGTACTATGTATAGTAGTTCCATATACACATACCGATGCAAGAGTCTATCTGTGCGCACATGTGTAAGCATATGGATGCACGCGTATTCGTCCATGAGCCTGCGTGCCCCTACGTACTTCTACTTACGCGAGTGTACGTATACACAGACTTATGTGTAGATGGACGCGGACACATCAACTCTGCACATACATGTGTACGCACATATATATATATATATAATGTGTACGTTTTCCCAGACATATATATATGTGTATTCGCACAGAACCGTGCGTGTCCTTGTGTGCACGTATTTATAGAGATATTACACAAGTACTACACAGATATATATGCAGGTATGTGTACATATGAAGACGCACATGCTTTTTTCGTTGTGTCTGTGTTTGTAGACATTCACGTGTGTGTACACACGAGAAGCGTGTATGTGTGTGTATTACCTCGTTCTCCGTTATCGCCTCCGCGTATTTGCTTTCTCTGTCTCTATATATGTGCGGCCGTCTGTGTCTCTCGGTAGATAGACAAGAGTATATACAGGCGCGCTACTACGACGGCGTGAGTACTTCTCTGTGTCCGTAAACCCGACGACGGAGAGGCGGCTGTCGGTGCGTTGTCGCCTGCGCTTTTGCTGCTGCGCTACAACGCGCGCCACACGGCTCCTGCGCAGGGGCGCTACCGGGAGAGGACGTGCTGTTGCTCTCTCTCTGCCTGCTCGTCGTTCTTTTCCTCTTGCTGCTGGGGTGGCCGCTGCGCTGCTGCTGCTGTGGTCGCTGTTGCGCTCCTGCTGCGGTGATCGCTCTTGCACTGGTGCTGCTGGTTGCTTGCTGCCGTCGCGTACTGCTGCAGACGACGACGCGGCAGAGGACGAATTTTTAGACGCAAACGTCGACCAGGCGCTGCCGGCCTTTCCCACTGCAGCAGAAATCGCAGCAGCAACAGAGGCAGCAAGAGCAGCAGGCCGGTTTGCAGCGACAGCAGCCCTCCCAGATGCAGGAGCAACAGCAGCAGCAGTTCGGTCCCCGCGTTCAACAGAAGCGGCAGGACCGGCAGCAACTTCCGCAGAAGCAGCACCGGCTCCACTGGTGACACGTGGAGACAAAGACGAAGAAACAGCGGCAGCTGAAGGCCGCGCAGCAGCACGAGACGGCACACCAGCAGCACGAGACGGCGCGCCACCAAGACAAGACGGCGCAGCAGCAGGACGAGACAGCGCAGCAGCAGGAGACGGGAAGCCAGAGGACGAGCAAAAGAAGAAGGCCGAGACGCAGGACGAAGTGGAGAAGCAGCGTGATGCACTAGGAGTGTATTTGTGTGAAGAGGAGGTTTCTCTTCTTCGCGAGGCGGCGTTGCCCCCGCCGCCATTGGGGGACCTCAACGATTTTACTTATGAAGAGCCAGTAGAAGACTTTATTATCGGCACATTCGACAAGGTAAGAGAAGATAAACAGAAAGTTAACTGTTCACAGCGAAAGGCGAATACTACCAACAGTTGCAAGTGCTGTGTTTACTTCTTTTGAAGGAACATGTTAGGTACATATACTCCTGAGAAGGAAGAGTTGATGTTGTTTTTTCTTCTGCGAGTCGCCTCTGTGTCTCTGCTGCTGTCTCCCCTGTGCGTGGCGCATTTTTTGCTCCGTTCACTCTCTGCGCATCTTGGCAGAGCCTTGTTAAACTCTTGCGGTAGCTGCTGTTGCTGTTGCTGTTGCTGCTGCTGTTGCTTGTGGTACAACTGCTGCTCTTAGACGAGATTTCTTTGGCTGCTGCCGCTCTTGCCTTTGCTTCTCTTCTAGGTCGCGCTATTTCTGCTGCGTCAACTGCTGCAGTGCTGCTACATCTGCTGCTCTACTGCTGTTGCTGCTGCGGATTCTCTGCAGCGGAGCTCTTCTCCCTGTAGCGCTCATCTACGCAGGATTTGCTTCTCCGAGTTTGACCTCTCGCCGGCTGCTGGGCTTCTGCTGCCCGTGCTGCAGCTGTTGAGGAAGTGTGTCTGCTGCCACTCCTGCATCTGCTCTCACTTTTGTATTTGCTCTTGTGAGGGTCCAGCTGGCGCCGCTGCTGTTTCTTGCTGCTGACGCTCTGTCTGCTGTTGCAGCGGTTGCAGCAAAACTGCTGCTACCGTTGCTGCGTCATCTGCCATCTGCTGCTGCAAGCTTGGCTGCTGCTGGCGCTATCTCTGCTTCTGCTGCTACGCCTGTGCTCCTGTTGCTGCTGCTACATCTGCTGCGTCTGCCTCACACGCTGCTCCTGATGCACCTGGTAGTACTGAGGGTGGTGCATTTGCCGCTGCCGCCGCGCGGCCTTCGAGATGTCCACGGGTGCTGCTGCCTCTGCGACTGCTGTTGCCTCTGGGGCTGCTGTTGCCTCTGGGGCTGCTGCTGCCTCTGCGGCTGCAGTTACGCCTGCTGCCGCTGCAGCAATGTCAAGTGCTGCCGCCACCGCTAAAGCTGCTGTTGGTGTTCTGTTGGCTGCTGCTGCGGGTGTCGCCGCAGCTGGTGGTCGCATGCGGCTGCTGCCGCTAGTACTGCTGCTGCAGTCACGTGTGCTGTGGTGCCGCTGCTGCAGCAACAACACCAACGAATTGTCTGGTGCTGCTGGTGCTGTTGTCAACCTTTTTTTTTCCTGGGGTAGGTGACGCGACCGGCAGAGACGGCGAAGCGCCTGTGCGACGGCCGTCCCGCTTGTTGGACGCTTCTTCTTTCAAACGGCTTCATGAAGGTATGTTAAAAAATTGGCTGCAGACCCAGTAGAACAGTCAAAAAGACGCACGTCTGTGCTCGTGTATTATCTCTGCTGCTTCAAGGAACTCAAGCGTGTGTATAAAGCAGGTGGCTTAGACCCACCTCGGCTGGAAGTGTTGATACGTGCACACACACACACACACACACACACAGACAACGTGTGACTCAGCAGGGGTTCGGAGGCACACCTCTTGAGCTGTCTTCTTACAGACTTGTCCACACTCACTCACTACCCTATTTGATCAATATGCATATATATATATATTTATATATGTACATGCCCTAATATATCCATATATATATACGTGTATATGTACATATGTACATGCCGTAATAGTCGTACCTCTCTATATGTATGTACACACGTACATGCCTTATATTCCTGTATATATGTATGTATATATATATATGTAAACGTATCTACATGCCTTAATAATCATGTGTATGAATATTAGTACATACAAATATACCTATCTATCTATATGCATACGTACAGTCTATGCGTATGTATACATACCTACATACGTATATATACATACCTGTATGCATGCTATATACGTCCACATACATACCTATATATATATGCGCGTGTGATACATATATATATATATCGCTAGACACTGATCCAGTTGTATCAGATGAATATTTCTGAGGAATGTGGTTGTGTATGTGTGAAGAGGCGACCTGCAGTGCCCTCAGGTGGCGTCTACCTCTGTGCGACTCTACACTATTCTAACATACATATATATACACACACAGCAGATCAGTGTATCTCTGCGTTGTGTATTGCATACATATATGTACGCGTATATATATATATATATGTAGCGACCTCGTTTTTGCATGTGTATCGACGTAGACGCGTGAGGCGTAGACGGCGTGAAAGGCTCTGCAGCTGTCCACGCGACGTCTGTGGTTTGTTCACGTGTCTTGGTGAGTGAAGGAGAATTCTGTTCTCCTGAGAAAAAGAAGCTCTGGATGCGCATTCACTCGGGCTCTGGGCCGCAGCAGCTGCAGCGTCAGACGGGAGAGGAAAAAGGGGGAGAAGAGGACACCGACGTGGGGCGTGGAGTTTCATGGTCTTCCTCGCTTCTTTGAGGCGAGAAGAACTGGTGGACCGGCCGGGCGCGAAGAAACGCTTTGTCTGCTTTTCTCTCCACACAGGGCGCTCGCACTGCCGGGCTCTTGTGGTCCCGCCGGCTTTTGTTACTTTGCTGCTGCACCGCCTGCAAGTTGTTTTTCGCTTTTGCATGCCGATTTCCTCCCTCCGCCGCTGTTTCTGCGTCGGTGGTGCTGCTGTTGCTGCTGCTGAGCAGGTGATGGGTCAGGAGTTCCTCTTCGACCGCCTGGAGGCGGAGGTGACAGAAGTCTGAGTCTGCGGGGCGACGCAGACTGCGGCGCGACGGCTGCTGGCTTCTGTCCACCCACATCCTTCATCGCCTTCTCCTATGCAAACCAACGTCTCTTCGCCTGCGTGAACTTTATCTTACGTATACACACCGGTCCTACATGTATGTGTATATGAATATAGAGCTGCGTACGTATTCTTCTACATATAAAGACGTATTATATATGCGTATGTGTACGGGTGTAGAAGCACAGGCTTATTTTTTTACATAGAGAGACATACGACGTATATGCATATATATGTAGGCAGGCAGATATGCTTGTGTCAGCTTGTAAAGACGCAATATATGTGTGTGTGTACCTACGTGTATTTATATACCCATACGTATTCTTCTGTCTACATGTAGAAAGTGTATTGTACTCATATGTGTGTGTATATATTTATGTACAGACGGATCTCTTACTACTTGCTTCTTTGTAGACACAGATTATTAACGCCCTGCCTGTGTCCATGCACAAAAATTCTTCTATATCTATATGTATATATATATATATATATATATTTGTGGGGGTCCCTAGGCTGTCACATATATATGTATACGCAGGGAGGGCAAGACGTGTACACAGTTCTGGTTTGAGTTTGTGTATGTTCTTGCCTGCATCGCGCCTTGTCGCTGCCTGATTTTTGTTGGGTCACGTCCTCCTGTGGCAATGGGAGAAGAGCAGCGCCAGCAGGAGGAGCAGCGCCGGTCCTGCTGCTGGTGCTGCTGCTGCCAAAGGAGCTTCACCGCGTGTTACTCTGCAGCAGATCAACGGCGATTTATGCGCGCTGCGTTGAAAGAAGCAGCAGCAGCACTTGACGAAGGCGAGGTGCCCGTAGGCTGCGTACTTGTAGACTCGCGCACGGCCGCAATTGTTAGCAGAGGCAGAAACGCGACGAACAGGACGAAAAATGCCACCAGACACTGCGAAGTAGAAGCGATCGACGCTTTGCTTTTGAAAAAAAGACGCGCACGCCGCACTGGGGCGGCACCGCTGGTGCGTCAGGCAGAGCGACAGCAGCACCAGCCGCAGCAAGACAGGGAGCAACAAGACACGGAAAAGCAGCAACAACAGCAGCACTACCACCAGCAGCAGCACCACCGGCGGCAGCAGCACGACAACCCGCATCAGGAGGACAGACACCAGGACGGTGTGTTGCTGCGCAGCGATAGTGATGTAGTCGAAGAAACAGCAGCGCCGTTGAGAGAAAATGAAGAATACGCAGTAGCAGCGACAGCAGCACACACTGCGTCCGATTTGAGGTGCGCTGCTGCACCAGTTGCAGGTGCGACTGAGAAACACCACACTGCTACAGCAGGAAGAAGCTTTCAAACAGCAACACTACCAAAAGTAGCAGCTTGTTGCGCAGGCGCCGTTGGAGCGACTGGAGTTTCACCAGGGTCGTACTCTTTTCCCTCTTGCTCAACAACAACACCCGGAGTTCCCGGGGGGGGAGAAGAAGAAGTTTGTCTATATGCAGACACACTTCTAGCAACAGAAGGAGCAGGAGTAACAGACAACACATTCACAGCAGTACAGCGTAATGCCGTGGCAGTTGCAGAACCCGCAGGATCACTGGCGGCGACGTCTGAAAGAGCAGCAGTATCCTGTGGAACAAGAACGGTACGCGCAGCCGACGGAGCAGCACGAACGGAAGGGCACGGTGATGCTGCAAAGGCAGAAGGAATAGGTGAAGGGTCAGCAGCAGGGAGAACACGCGACACCGCTGCAGAGCGCAGTCCGTCTGCAGCGGCAGGGTGTCGAGCAGCAGCAAGTGAAAGAAGCACTGTGATGGGGGCGGTGCGTAGTAGGGCTGGGGACTCATTATCAGCACGAAGTTCCACATTCTCCGTCGAAGAAGAAGCTGCAGTTGCGACCGCATCACGAGCAGCAGCCACAGCGAGCGGGTGCGAGGCACCTTACAGGAAAAGCATCATTAACACAGTAGTAATAGCAGAAGGACAAGAGGAAGAAGAGAAGGGACGCAGCATTCTGGACCCTGTCAGAACATCGGTTTCTCACGAGAACAGTGAAGGAGAAGACGGAAGACACCTCGATTTATATGTGACGTGCGAGCCGTGCATCATGTGCGCTGCGGCACTGCAGATTTTTGGCGTCCGCCGGGTCTTCTTCGGCTGTCGAAATGACCGCTTCGGCGGCTGCGGGTCCGTCCTCGCTGTCCACTCGAAGTTGAGCGATACGTGGCAAGGTCTGCATTGCCACGGGGGCATTTGCGAAGAAGAGGCAGTGCAATTACTGCGAGCCTTCTACGCCAGAGGCAACCCCAACGCACCTGCTGAGAAGCGGCACCGCCAACTGGTGGAGCAGTGCGAAATGTAGCGGAGCAAAACCAAGGAAGAGAAGCCAGACAGTGTGTAAGAACGAGCAGATTGAGCACCTGCGTTGGAAGTGAGTAGTCAGGCACACCGAGGGCGTCGTCATCACAGCCCAGCATATGTAGACGTGATCGGACACAGTGTTTGTGGGTGGTTGACAGTAGATGCGCAGGGACAAAACGTCTGCCGGCGGGGACATCGTGGGAAGTGACGAGGTGGAAAACGTGACCGTCCAACGATAAACGCGGAGACAATACACGCACCTAGAAAGTTTTTTCTTTTTAAAGAAATTCGGTGACACGCGTGTGTAGTTGTGGGCGTTTGGGTACGTTCTTACACACGCGTGTGTCTGACTCTGTATTTGCAAAAAATAGTGCGCCTTCCGACCATACTACGAATGCACTGCTTGTCTGATAGACGTGGTGTCACTGTAGTGGAAACAATGGCGTGCTGGAGTGCAGCACCAAAAGCACCGAAGGCCGAGCGGCTGCAGCTGCTGGGAGTACAGTTGCAGAGTGTCGCGAGAATCCCAGTCGCAGCGAAATTTTGGTTTCCGTACCAATAGTTTTATTGCTGAAGTATCTGTCGAGAGGTTGTCGACTGACTATACGGCCCAGCAGCTAAATATTCTTGAATGTAGAGAAAGTTTTTCGTGGCAGAGCGGACTTTCGCGTAGTGTGTGTTGTTGGACGTGTTTTGCTGCGAAACTCTATTCTGCAGTGTGCAAGTTTTCTTGCCAAACACGACGGACGTACAATGGAATACGCGTATGTATCTCTTGTGCAAAAGTTTCACAGCAGGCGCACATATATGTACATATATACGTGTGCATGTATGTCTCTCTCTCTCAGTCGAGCTACGTGGAAAGGTGATGATTCCATCATGTATTAGGGGGCACGTGGTTGGTGTAGCGTCGAGTTTCAGGATCGTAAATTTACTTTGATTACAGGGAATTCGTCCCTGTGCTGCCAAGTGGACGACTCGCGCACTCACGTGCCTGCTAACGCAGGAACAGTTGAGAAGTGCGCCAATGCAGAGAAGCACTTCATCACATAAGCGTGTGTGGCTGATTTCTCCGGTTGCAGGGGGGGACAACTATATTCCTTCATCTGTGTATCCATATTCCTCTACATGTAAACAGAGGGCTCTATGAGGTAGCGCCTGTCTGTGTTTGCATTGGTGTGGGCTTGGGAAGGCTGACGTGTGTCGGATTGAAAAGACAGACGTACGTCTGTATATATGGCAGCGCGTATTTATCTGCACAAGCAAAAACAACGGCAGCTCCCCTCTCCTGCGCGTTCCGGCATGTCACGCGGCTGTCAGACGTATTCCTCACTTTTTAGCAGAACTGCCTCTTTGAGGTCGCCCTCTTACTGGAGCACACAACAAAGGCTGACACACACTGCTGCTGCATATGCAGACGGAGCACGAGGACGTGGGCTGCCTGATGTTGCTGATGGAAAAGACTAGCTGCGTGAAGACCGTAATGGCTACAGTTGCTGCTGCAAGAGGAGACGAGTGCTCAGATCAGACTCGTGCTGCTGCTTCTGGGGTTGGGAGGAAAGGCCGCGTTTGAAGGTGGCGCTCCACTAATAAATTCAAGACCGGAAGAAACCCCGCTGTAGGCGTCTACTGATACCAACCACCTTTCTACCTCTTCCTTCTTGTTCATCCACAGTTGACGTTGTAGCAGGAAGCAGAGCGCTGCGGCGACGTTATGTGCACAAGATGTCTTTGTCTACCCAGGAGCGGACATGTGTTTCATATTGCTGTGGAGCCGCACAGATGTGTCTGCGTATTGTTTTTCTCTACGCACGGCTAGCTACTATAAAGAAGCACGCATAAAGAAAGGATACAGGTATACCTGTAGAAGTCATAGCGAGACTTAATGGTGGCATTAACGACTACCCTCTCAATTCTCATACAAGGATACGCCATCTTCATCACTTCCTCTACCATATACAGTTTAGGATTTGTCCTGCTAAGCCCCTTCATAAGCACCGACCACTCCATTGTCTGCCTGTACGGACCTTTGTAAGATACGCATATCTATATTTACAACTATTTACACATATATGTATATCTTTTTTGGTACGCGTGTACGTACATATACGTCTGCATATTTGTAAATTCACCAATATATGTTGATGTACACATATAGAGTTGTTTGTGTGTATGTATGCATACGTATGCATATATATGTATATATTGACGTGTGTGCATGATGCATATATGTACCTATAAGTGACTACAGATCTCTATGTGCCTGTAGACAATTATCTTTACGTCCGCCTACTTTTACAACTGAAAGGGACACTACGTAGTAGAAGTCCCAGTACGTATTTTGCCGACGCAGTCTTGCACATGTCTGCGCCATGAAAAGTTCCATCAAAAGTTCTTCCCATACACGCATACAAAGCAGCTGGGCGCCAGGCCTCGTCTTTCACACGGCTGTACGGTAATTTCTCTACCTTCACATCCACACGTTGTACGCGCGCGTAAAGCGTCCCTTCATCGTGGAAGTCTGTGTTGCTCCATTATTCCATAACAAGATTGAACAGTGCTTTCTTAGCTGCTCTGCCTGATCAACCGTGTCTCTCTTTCTATATATGTGTATATATGCATGGTCGTCTTCAGAACATGTACGCGTGTGTTTGTCCCTGCTGAGGTGTGGTCGTGCTGCGTCTGCTGCTCGTCCTGAAAGCACCAAGATACGTGTGTGAACTTACACATGTATATGTAGGCCACACACTTGCGCGTTGAAATGCGTGTAAACCCAGCAAATACACATACACATGCATGCAGGGAGACTCCGACGGCAAGTGAGTGCTCGACAAGTGCTCCCCACAACACATGGTAGAGCGCTGGTTGTAGAGCTGTCGGTAGCTGAGCGATTCCTGTCTTGTCCTGCCTAGTTGAACGCGCTGCTGGCTGCTGCTATATCTTGTTGCTGAGACGTGTTAAGCTACCAGGCCCGTGCGACCTTTCTTTCCGCAAGGTGGTCGCACCTGCGGCTGCTGCTGCTGCTGCCAGCAGCTAGTCTGTGGGCTGCACGCTCTCGCGGACGGGGATGACTGCACACGTAACACAAAGGACTGCATTTGTATCAGACAGATACCTGTATTATCCTCGCTTCCTCCTAATTGTCATATTTGTCAACCACTTTACCCGGTAGCCCTGCGTCGCACTGATCTGCATGAACACGTACGTATGTGTGTGTGTACATCGGCGTAAGTACGTATACACGTTCAAGTGGAGAGGGTTGGAGAGAAAGGACTGTGTTTCACTCGCCGGTGTTGTCCGCCAACTTCGTCACATCTCAACGCAGTGACTTTCTTCCTCGGTCAAAGCGTCCGGAGTTATCCCAGCTGCGCCCTACACGACAGGGGACGCTGAAGAAATACCGACGAGAAAAGGGACAGGTAGAGAGTTCCGGAGCTGACCCGTAGCTTTAGACTGGTCCAGCGCAGAAGGCGTCTACTGACGTTTCTCGGTCATTTCGATCTGTCGAGCAGAATAAGCCATCTCTGCATGTTGGGCGTTTATTTGCCTGCCACTGCGGCTCATTTGGGCGTCCGGAGCGACTGCTACTGCCGCTGCTGCTGTTGCTGGGGGTGCAAGTGTCGCGCGGTGTGCCGCTTCGGCTGCGTGCCCATCTGTGTGAAGCTGTGCTGCTGGTGGTCCTCTCCCTGCTGGTGCTGCTGGATATCCTCTTCCTGCTGCTGCTGGTGGTCCTCGTCATGCTGCTGCTGGTGGTCGTGCTGCTCCTGGTTGTCCTGCTGCTGCTGCTGGCGGTGCTCCTGCTGTTGTGGCTACCCCTCCTGCCCGTGCTTCCCTGCTGCTGCTACTGCGGCCTGTGTCACCGTTTCTGCTGCGTGTATTGAAGGAAGTTCGTCATTAGGCCGAAATTCCCCGCCGGCCGCGTTCACGTGTAGGAGTTCTGCTACCGCTCTGCTGCACTGTTCATCCGGCACTTGTCGTCGCGGGCTCACTGCTGCCACAGCAGCCTTCCCACTGTGTGTATGGCAGGAGGACGGGACTCACTTCCCGCTGCGACCGCTCGCGGCTGCGTGAACAGCTCTGCAACAAGCGGGACCTGCTGCGCACCGGCTGTGGCTGCCGTTGCTATTCAAGCTTCAATGTTCTGGGCTGTGTGTCGCTGCCAACTCCGCTGCTGCTGCTGCAGTCTTTCCCTCTAGCGTTGCTGCGCTCTGTTGCCGTTCCGGCAGGCGGTGGGGCCGACCGCGACGCTGCTCCTCAAGTGGTACTGGTGCTCGCACTAGTGCTGCCGCCCACCCAGGTAACTGCGCGACAGACCCGGATCCGTGGAGGCTGCTGCTGCTGGCGGACCTGTCCTGTGCTGGCCGCTGCTGTTGGTCCACTCCCTTCGGTAGGGCTGCGACGCTTCCGTGGGCCTCTTGGGGGTGCTCTGCTGCCGGTGCTGCTGTTGCTGCAACTGCTGCCGCTGGCGTCGTCTTACAGCAGTTGCTGAGAGGGAGGAGGAGGAGAGAAGCTGCGACACGCGCGCGCGCGCTGCAGCAGCATTTTGGCTACTGCTCTCCCAGCTGCGCGGGCAGCACTTCGTTCTCCCCGTCTCTAAATGCTGTGGCTGTGCAAAGGAAGGGGAGGAGAAGGAAGAGGAGAAACAGGTTCTTCTGGCTTCGCAGGCCGTGAAACTTCCTTCTTTCATCAGGAACAGCAGCTCCACCATTGTCTTCTCCCCTCCCCGCTCTCAGAAGCGTCGCCGGGCCGCTGCTGCAGCCCGTCGAAGAGGCAGGCCGCTCGACCGCCGCGCAGCAACAGCGGCAGCAGCAGTCGCCCAGCAGCTGCACCGGCTGCAGCCCGACCCCAGTCCGCGCACCAACAACACGCGCCGCCGCGCTGAGGAAGGGAAGTTCAAAACGAGAGGAAAACGAGGAGGCGGGCAGGCAGTACCCGCAGCCGCGACATGACCAGCATGCGATTTTGCCACTGGAGGCGACAGCTGGCGGTCTCCGAGCTGCAGATTTGATTACGAAGAACCAACACACGGGCAGCACCGACGACGACTGGCCGGCCACCACCACCGTTCTCCTCTGTGCTCTCCGCCACGCTCGTACTTGCTGCCTTGTGTGTGCCCCAGCAAAGCTGTTGGTTCCTGTGGACTTTCTCGTCGAGCGACGCACCCCCGGCGTCCCTCTTGCTGCCGCTGCCGCTTCCCGTGAAGCTGCTGTGCGGCTGCGTGCTTGTTGCAGCAGTGTCCGGTGCTCTTCCTCCTGCTGCTGCGGCTCTGTGCAGCTGCTGCGGCCCCTCCTCCCACTCCTGCTGCCGTGTTGTGTGTGTGTGGCTTGAGCTGGCGCTCGTCGCCGCCCAGCACTTTCACCGCAGCACAGCGGGAGTTTCACACCTTTGAGGTGCAGTGTCCTCGCTTGCTTTGCCTCCTCACCAGATGCCACTACTCATGCATGCATATATAGTTATATACGCGCAATGCGTATTATGTACGTAGATAGGTTCCGTGCATTAAGTAGTCGAGGCAGACTGGCAGATGTATATCTTCTGGCACGGGAGCAGGTGGTGCGGTTCGATCGAGGACTTCTTTTCTCGTCCACACGGGGGGGAAAAAGATACCCTTCCCGCATCTGCTAGAATCTGCTGCACAAAAATGTGGAGGTCGGTTTCTTCTCGCTCGTGGAGATCTCGCTGACCGGCTCGGTTCTGGTGTACGTACACTGCGTGGGACCTCCGGGGAGGTGACAAGATCTCCCACGGATCGTCGTCTTTTGCTGCAGCTTTTTTCTGTCAGAGGTGTGTGCCGTCGCGTGCTGGGCTCGTCTGCTGACCTCCTCGCGTCAAGACCAGCTGGCGACTCTTCTGCTGCTCCGCCACTACCTCCTGCTGCTGCGGCAGTCTCACTTCTCCTTCCCCTGCCGCAGCCCCGTCCTTGATGCTGCTGTTGGGTCGGCGTTGGCAGTCTCACCAGCTGCACCAGCTCCCAGCGCAATTGCTCGTTGCTGCTGCCCCACCACTATTGTTGTTGCGCTGTGCGTGGGTGCGTGTGTCTCGCTTGTATGCGCAACTGCTGCCGCAGCAGCTGTTCTCTGTGCTATGCCTGCCGCTGCTGTAGTCCCTCCTCCTGCTGCTCCTGCTGCTGCCGCTCCTGCTGCTGGCGCTGGTCCTGCAAAAATTTGCGCGCTGCTCTGCTGCGTCCGCTGGTGCGTGTCAGCAAACTCTCTGGCAGCAGCCACTGCAGCCCCAAAAAGCGCAGCCCCTGCTGGTGCTCCTGCTGCTGCTGCTGCCAGTCTTCCTCGGCAGTGTCGGTGCGCCTACTACTACTGGTAGGGTGCAGTGGCTGCTGCTTGTGTTACACCTGTGCTGCTAGGGCAGCTCGCGTGTGCTGGGTCAGCTTCTCTTTGCTGCTGGTGCGCGCCGCGGCCCCCACAAAAGCCCAGGCACATCAAACGGAGCGCAGCACCAGCAGCAGGAGGAACGCGTGGGGAGGCTCAGAGCCGCACAGGAAGCGGAGACCTACACGAGGAGCAGCAACAGCTGATCACAACGCGGCACACGCGTCCCAGCAGGGGTGCAGCACACAGCATATAGAACTCCTGCACGCGAGCTGAGCGTCACAGCAGCCAATAACAAGACGCGCAGCTTCGCCGGCGTCGCCAGGAGGTCCTCTAGGACTGCTGCCGCTGCATGTTAGGCAACCGAAGCACAAGCCTGAGTCGAGGAGGAAGCGCGGAAGCTCGAGCCGCAGGACGAGGTGAGGCAGGTGAAAACGAAACAAAAGAAGAAGAAGGAGCAGCACAGCAGCAAGGACAGAGTTGTGTGAGACGTGGTGTCGCAGCAGCGAAACTGGTGCGAAGAGAGGAACACAGGAGAGGAGGACCAGCGGAAGACGCCATATATGCAGCAGCACCATGAGGGAGCAGCAGCGCAGCTCTCCTGCAGCCGACGAGACACAGAGGAAGACGAGACAAGGCAGTGCGCAACCTTTGACTCCGTTCCGACGCAGCCTTTTCAGCACCAATATGTGTGTGATCTGCCTATGCGGCCGGCGCAGCAGCAGGACCAGGTGCAGCACCACTTACGGCAGAAGGAAGAGGGCGACCAGCAGCAGCAGCAGAAGGAAAAGGAGGACCAGATGAGTACCAGCAGCCACAGCACCAGCAGCAGTCGCACCACTAGCAGCAGTCACAGCAGCAGCAGCAGTCGCACCAGCAGCATCACCCACGGCAGCAGCAGCAGTCGTAGGAGACAGCAGCAGCGGATGTATCGTCGTTGTATGCGTGACGTGAACGGCTACTGCGAAGGATACCGAGACACGCGAGTGGCGCAGCAAGAGCAGCAGCTTCCAGGCTCCTTGAGAGGCGGTGGGGCAGCAGCAGCAGCAGAGGACACACTGCGCTAGATGCGGCAGCAGGCCGGCCTGCAGCAGC
Organism: Sarcocystis neurona; assembly: GCA_000727475.1. Lineage (NCBI taxonomy): Eukaryota > Apicomplexa > Conoidasida > Eucoccidiorida > Sarcocystidae > Sarcocystis > Sarcocystis neurona. Next base: position 420,648 of record KL647303.1, on the reverse strand, counting down.
AGCAGATTCTGTACCGCGTAGCGCTGCGTCCTGGGCAGGTCTTGCGGCAGCAGCGACAGCAGTAGCAGCAGCCCCCGCGTTGCAGTGGGAGCTCCTGCACAGCAGCTGCAGCAGCAGCAGGACAAATTGCAGCAGCGGAAGCGGTGTGGGGGCGCAGGCAGCTGCAAGTAGGCAGAGGACAGCAGCAGAGGTAACGCGGCCAGTGGCAGAGGAGCGAACCGCATTCTGCTGCCGCTTCTCTGCAGCAGAAAACGCGAGGGGGTAGCAGCAAGGCAAGAAGCGCAGCAACAGCACCAAAAATCGCGCTGTGAACAGCAGCAGCAGCAGGAGCAGCAGCAGGAGCAGGACCACCAGTAGAATTGCCGACAGCTGCAGCGCAGCAGCGCGCGGCAGCGGAAGCAGCAGTAGCAGCAGAGGCAACACACGGCCGCAGATGCGTCAGCCGACCTGTTGTCCCTACCAGGTGTAGCAGCAGCTGCAGAAGGGCAGCAACACTGCGGCGGAATTTTATTTGTCGATTTGTCGCACGCTCCTGCCATTTGAGACAGGATGCAAGAGAGAAGAAACGGTCTTCCTGAAAGCAGGTCAAGCGACAGCAACAGCAGCAGCTGCTGCAGACACAGCAGGACGAGCGGAAAAGACAGCGGCGGCATCCGGCAGCAGCAGCAGCGTAGCAGTGGTAATGTTAGCTGACAGCGGTAGCGTAGTAGTATTAGCTGGCAGCAGCAGGGGAGTAGTATTAGCTGACAGCAGGAGCGTGTAGTAGTATTAGCTGACAACAGGAGCGCAGCAGTAGTATTAGCTGACACGAACAGCGTCGTAGGAGTATTAGCGGACACCTGCTGCGCCTCGAGCAAAAGCGACCGCAGCAGCACGTCCCGCAACAGCAGCGAAGAAGCGACAGCGACAGGAGCACAGACGCAGGAGGAGGAACGGCGCAGGGGGAAGGGGGTGAAGGGGATTGACTAGAAGCAGGAACAAGAAGAGTAACGGCAGCTAGCCAGAAGTCGGAGGCGTCGATATTGAGAGGGCGGGCAGCAGCGGCAGCAGCTGCCACAGCAGCAGGAGGAAATGCAGCAGCCTCAGCCGCAGCGTCAGCAACGGCAGAGGAAAGTGCGGTTGCGAGGGGAAGAGGCGGCAGCAAAGTGGAGCAGCTCACCAAACGCTTGAAGAGAAGTAGCGTATGTGACAGCAGCACGAGGAGCTGCAGCAGCAGCAGGACCCGCAGCAACAGCGGTGAAGGAGGAGGAGAAGCAGCCGAAAATAGCGGCAACACAGCACACGTTGGACAGAGCGAAGTGACCACCAGCAGCGCACAGAGACACCGGCGAGCCGAGAAGCAACAGCAGGTCGAAGAAAACCAGGTAACGCCGAGTAGCGGGAGGCAGGAGCAGCAGCAGAGGCAACAGCAGCAACAGAGGTAGCAGCAGCAGAGGCAACACCAGCTGCAGAGGCAACACCAGCAGCAGAGGCAGCAGCAGCAGAGGCAGGAGGAGGAGACGTAGGCGCCGCCGCAGACCAGGCAACAGCAGCATCCGGAGACACAGCAGTAGGCAGCATGAACAGCAGAGTGTCGAGCAGCAACAACAGAGGGCTGAGCCCGGAACCCCACAGGTGGGGGGGTGCTCGCAGCAGCAGGCGCGCTGCAACGGCAGCAGCAGGCCAGTCTCGGGAGTCGACCGCGGAACGAAGCAGCAGCACCGTCGCATGCAGCAGCAGAGGCAGCACCAAGGCGAGCAGCAGCCGCTTCACAGCCAGCAACGGCAGTGGCGCAGGCAGACATGCAGCCAGTTGCCGAGCGCGGCAGCAGCAGGGAGAAGCCGGAGTTGCAGCTGGCGGCTGCTGCTGGGCAGGTGCAATACCAGAACGAAAGGACTGTCCCAAGACTTGTCGCGTGGGGGGAGACACTCCGCATCCCTCACATGTCCGCTCCTCTGCTGCTGCTGCTGCGGTGAAGTTTTCTCCCGCGGCTGCAGCTAGTTCGGTCTCCACGAGCGAAGCGGCAGCGATCCTGCCCAGTCTTGCTGCTGCTCATCCCTCTGCCGCCGCTGCCGCTGCGGCCTCTCCTCCTCCTCCTGCCTTTGCTGCTGCTGCTAGCATTGCCCGCTGCAACGCTGTGGCGCCTGTTCAGGCTGCAGTCCCTCGCAAGTGTGGTGCTGCTTCTGCTGTAACAACTTCGTTGCAAGCTGCTCAGCCGGCGCTTCTTCCCGCCCCTCGGAAGATAGGCCTTCCTCCTGCTGCCGCTGCTCCTGCTCCTGCTCGCCGTGTGCGCTGCTCCGCTGCTGCTCGATTTGCTGCGCTGTCGTCTGGTCCTGCCGCTCGCGCCGCTGCTTATTCCTGCCGTGCAGCCGGCGCCGGCGCCGCAGAGGCCTCCGCTGCACGCCGCACTGGGTTTTCCTCTCCCTCTGCTGCTGCTGCAGCTGCTCCCCATACATTTGCTGGGTTGTCGCCTGCCGCTGCTGTGTTGCCGGCGGCAGCTGCTGCGAGGGCTCCGGACCCCTGCGCGGGAGTCTCGTCGCCTGCTGCGGGGGCTCGCTCACCTGCTGCAGGCGAGACACGTCGTGTTGCTGCCGCTCGATGCTCCGCTGATGTCGCTGCTACTGCTGATGCAGTACCGCTCCTGCAGCCGCAGCAGCCTACAACCGCAGCAACGCGGCCTCAGAAGAGCTCGCCGAACACCTCCTGGCTTGATGCGCCTCGCACGACAAAGAATTCAGCTGCTCGTGCTGCAAGTGGCTCTGCTCGGAATCGTGGTAGTGCGTCGGCGTCTTTTGCTGCTGTTGCTCGCTGCCGTCGATCTGCCTCTCCTCTCCTTCCTTCTGCAGCCTCTGGCTTTCTTTCTGCCGCCTCCTCGCCCCCCGCGTACCACTCTCCTGCTGCTTCGCTTCTTTCGGAAGCGCGTGGTACCCCGCGCTGGCTGCGCACTGCACTTTCTTCTCCTAAAGCTGCTGTGCGTCCGCCAGCCTCTGCTGCCGCCACTGTTCCTCGACGGTCTGCTGTTCCTGCCTCTGCTGCTGCATCTCGTTTCGCTGCTGCTGCGTCTGCAACTCTAGCCGCGGGTCCTACAGCCACCCCTCCCGCTGCTCCGGTACCTGCTACTGCCGCCCTCACTTCAGCTGCTGCACCAGTCTCCTATCCTGCTGCTGCTGCTTCTTCTTCTTTCCCTCCTCTCCCCCGTGCTCGCTCAGCTGCTGTTGCCAAAACTGCCTCGCCGGCCGCTGTCGCTGTGGCTGCTGCCGCGTCGCCTGCGATTGCTGCTGCTGCTGCAGCCTCCTCTCCCGCTGCCGCTGCAGCCTCCTGTCCTGCTGCTACTGCTGCAGCGGGGTCTTCTACCGGTGTTGCACCGGGGTGTCCTAGTGCTGCCGCAGTTCGGGCTGCTGCCGACAGGAACTCGTGTAGCGCAGACAAAGAAAACAGGCGATGTACTCTCGCGTGCAGCAGCAGCAGGACCACCAGTCCTGCTCCGCTGCTTCCAGCAGCAGCAGCTGCTGCTGGTACTCCGGGCTTCGAAGCGTTGGGCAGATTCAACAGTACGTCTAATTTTACTCTTTGTTGCCACTGACACAGGACTGAGATTGCTGCTGCTGCTGCCCGTGCGCATGCAGCTGCTTAGCCGTAGGTCGTCCTGTCAGCTGCTGCCTGGCCCCTGCTGCTGCTGTTGCTGCCGTTTTTGCAGACGCTGCTGCATGCGTAAACACAGCTACTGCCGCCAGGACCGCGTGTCCTCACACTACTATGCTTGTCCACAGAGGCTGTCACACAAATTTTAGGAGGTGGACTGCTGTTGCTGGGAGAGGACATGTCGCGTGCCGATGTTGCTGCCGCTGCTCTTCTAGTACTACTACTACTACTACCACTACGTGGTGGCGTGGAACGCCTGCCGGTGCTGCCAGGTTCCTAGGTCTTGCTGCGGAATAAGACTGCAGCTACGGTCGACATTTTGCTGCTGTTACTGCGGCTTGGTGTGCTGCTGGTGCTACTGGTGGAAGAGCTGCTGCTTCTGCTGCTACGTAGGTTGTTGCCTCTCTAAGGCTGCAGCTACGGTCGACATTTTGCTGGTGTTACTGCTGCTTGATGTGCTGCCGGTTCTACTGGTGGGAAAACTGCTGCTCCTGCTGCTACGTAGGTTGTTGCCTCTCCTGCCCACGTGCGTGCGGCCTTGTTGCTACAAATGCGGGCTGACTGCCTGCTGCTACTGCTGCGTCCGGCGGAGCTGCCGCCGCCTGTGTCGCTAGAGCCGCTGGTCCTGAGAAACACAAGTGTTAGCTGCTGCTGCTGCTGAACGAGCAGCAAACACGTCAGTACCTGGTGCAGTTGCTGCTGCTGTTGCAGCGGCTTGCGTCTTCTGTGGAAGAGTCACGTAGACCTGCGCACGCCGCTGTTGCTGCCGCACTTTGTTTGCAGCTGCAGCAGACCGGAGACTTCCTTTTTCTGCACCTTTGTGCCTGTGCGACGTCCACCGGTGCCGCTGCTGCTAGTGCTGCTTCCTACGCGTTGTTCCCTTCCTCCTTTTTTCTGCCTGGTGGCTATGTCCCCTTCACTGCCGCTGCTGTTCGTCATTTTAGTCGTCACTCTGGCGCCCCCTATCCGTGAGTGACTTGCTGAACAGGCCGCTGTCGCTGTCGCTCCACTGCTGCTGCAGCTATTGCTCCACTCCTGCTGCTGCAGAATGCTGCAGACCGACTCTTCGTCTGCTGCTTCTGCCTTGCTTTTGGCCACGCATTTCTCCCCTGCCGCCGCTGCTTCTTCCTCTTCACTGCTGCTGAGGCGTTGTCTGTGGCTCTTGTCTGTGGGGCGCTGCCGTGACTGCTGGGCTGCTGGTGCCGCAGGGAATAACGGGAGCTGCTGCGAAGACCAAACATATCAAAGGCGCACGCTAGTGATACGTCATCAAGGGAAACGATTGCCGACTACTGCCGAGAAGGCTTCAACATCTGCCTCCTCACCAGGTGCTTTATCTGCTATTGCCGCTGCTGCTTCTCCTGCCAGATCTGCTGCCCCTCCTGCTGTTACTACTGCTGCTACGTCTGCGTCTACGCCTCTTACGGCTGCTCCTACTGCGGTGGCGACGCCTCCTTCGGCGTCTTCGCCTGTAACTGCTACGGTTGCGGCGACGTCTGCTGCTGACGCTACTGCTGCTGCTGCTGCTGTTGCTCTTGTCCCTCCTGTCACGCCTGCTGCTGCTGCCGGCTTTGCTGCTGCTGGTGCTATCCCTGCTGCTGCCGCCACGCCTGCTGCTGCTGCCGCCATGCCTGCTGGTGCTGCTGCTGCTGTGCCTGCTGCTGCTAGTACGCCTGTTGCGGGTGGTAGGTCTGCAGCAACTGCTGCTTGCGCTGCGGTGTGCGGAGTTGGGAGAGCACCGACAGTCTCGTCGGCTGCTGACGCGCTTGTTGCAGCAGCACCTTCTCTTCCTCATCATCACTGCTCTCTTCTTCCTCGGCGTAGTAGCACAAGAATTGCAGCTACTTCTGTCTCCTCTTCCTTCTCTCCCTGCTCTGCTGCAGCAGTTGGGGCAGGTCGTCGTGCTGCTGCCCGTCCTGCTGATTCTGTCGCGGGGCCTCCTGCTGCTCTAACAAGCGAAGGAGCAGGAAGAGGAGCGGAAAAAGGTCCTGCTACTGGTCGCGGCGTGGGTGTTGCCGCTGCGTCTCGTGTTGCGGGTGCAGCGGGTCTCCCGTGGGCTGCTGTTGCTGCTGGCTCTGCTGCTGCTGCTGAGTCACCTGCTGCAGCTGGTGGTGACTCAGCTGCTAGTGCTGCCCCGGATGCACGTTATCGAGTTCGGGCAAGTCCTAGGAGAGAAGACAGAAGCTTTTTTCAGTCAGCCGCAGAAGCAACAGCGCCTTCTGAAGCTGTTGCTGATGGTGCCGCGGGAAGGGGTGGCTTGTCTGTCTCCCCTCGGGGGCGTGCTGCTGTTGCCACTGCTTCGTCTTCCTTGGGTCGTATGACGGCAGGTCCCCCAGGTGATTTCTCTTCTTCCTCTGCTCGTGCTGTTGCTCCTGCGTCTTCAGCCCCGACTGATGCTGCTGGTGCTCCTTGTGCTGGTGCTGCCGCTTGTGCACGTTCGGGAGGCCCCGCTGCTGCTGCTGCTGTTGCTCCGGCTGCGGCGCCTCACGCGTCAGCAGCAAGCGCGCAAGAGATGGGTGGTTGCTACATGCGTTTATCTCCCGAAAACGAAGAAACAGCAGCAACTACCTGCTTCCGAAGAACACCACCAGCAGCAGGCTCTGCTGCAGCAGATACAGCAGTAGGAGCAAGCGGGGGAGGAGCGCCGAGACACAGACAGACGGCAGCAGCAGCAGCAGCAATACCAGCAGAGGCCGCTGTCAAGAAAGACAGGTGCCGACGACGGAGAGAAGCAGCGACAGCAGATAAATCAGATCGAAGTTCTGCAGGAGAAGAAGAAGAAGAAGCAGGAGCAGCCGAAGCGACAACTGCAGCAGCTGCACCACCCGCAGCAGCTGCACCAGCCACAGCAGCAACATGTCGAGCAGCAACAGAACCTGTAGCAGCAGCAGCACCTCGAGCAGCAGCAAGAGGAGGATCTCGAACAGCACCAGCGACAGCAGCACCTGAAGCAGCAGCAGCAACATCTCGAGCAGTAACAGCAGCAGCATCTCGAGCAGCAGCAGAAGCAGCACCTCCAGCAGGAGCAGCAGCGTCCCTAGCAGCGGCGGCAGCACGTCGAGCAGCAGCACCAGCATCAAGCGTTTTTGTTTTGCGGGTAGAGACATCCCGAGACGGAGGATCAGACGCGATCACTTCGTCAACGGCAGCAGCAGCAGAAGACGCGATGCCCGCCGTCCAAGACGCCATATTTAGATCTTCTTTTCCTTCTTCCTCTTCTTCTCCGTCTGCTGGGTCGTCTTCCCCTGCCACTTCCTATTCTCCTCCTTGTTCTGCCCCCACCATTTCGTCTTCTGCTGCCTCTTCTTCTCCTGCATCTCCTGCTCCTGCTGCTGCTTCTTCCCCGTTGCCTGCTGGTTCTTCTCCTTCTCCTGGTTCGTGTCCATCATCGATTTTTACTCCCATTATTTGCCGGTCTTCTTTTTCCGCCACCGTTTCTTCGTCGCCCTGTCGCTCGTCCTCGTCTCCCACCGGCACTGCTGCTTCTGGTAACTCATTCTCCCTCCTCCCACGAAGCACTGCTGCTACTGTTGCGGCCGCCCGTGCGCGCACCGCTGCTGCGACTTTCCCTTCTCCGTCTTCCTCCTCCTCCTCCTGTGAAGCTGCTGCGGCGGCGTGTACTTCGTCATCTGCTGCTGCCGCGGCCGATTCTGCTTCTTCCTCAACTACTCCAGCAGGTGGTTCGGGTCCCTCATATCTGAGAGGAAGACACGAGCCGTCGTCTGCAGCCTCTGCTGCTTTCACGGCTGCAGCAGCTGCCTCTTCTTCGCGTGCAGCTGCCTCTCTTCCTTCTGCTTCTGGCAGCTCCTACTCTCCTGCAGCCTCTTCTTCTTCTTCACTTTTCCCTTGCCCAGGTGCAGCTGCGTCGCCTGCTGTCTCCTCTTCGTTCTGGGTCCAGAGGGCTGGCGCGGCAGCCACAGCTGCTGGCGGCGCTGCTGCTGCTGCTGCGGCATGCAGAGGAGAGCGGTGCGAGCTGCTGCGGTGCGACCTCACCTGGCTAGCGTCGGGCAACGGTGGTCAACTGCTAACGCCGGTGGAAGGCTTTGAGCTGCTGCCTGCTGTGGTCCTAAGGGACTGCAGCAGCGGAAGACTCATACACGCCGAAGACGTGGAAGACGGGCAATTCGAACGCGTGTGTAGCCCGATAAGAAAAGAAGAAGAAAGGGTGGAGGAGGCGGGGAAGGATGAAAATCACCGCAGAGGAAAGCGAGTGCTGCAGAAGGAAAACGAAGAACTCCGGAGAAAAAGGGGGGACAAGGAGAAGGAGGAGGAGGCGCAAGAAGAAGGGGGAAGAAAGCAAATGCAAGAAGGGGCAGCTGCGACAGAGAAGAAAGCAGCAGAGGGAGCCACAGAGACTGGCAAATACGAAGGAAAAGGAGAAGCAAACGAGAGGAAGTGGCAGGAAGTGAGTGAGGAGTCGCTGGAAGGAAAAATGGCTGAGGGAGAACTGCGGGGAAGGCAGAGAAAACGAAGTGCCGGAGAAAGTGCGGCAGAGGACGAAAAGACAAATAGCCAAGGTCAAGGAGACGGAAGCCCAGAAGAGAAAGAAGAGAAAGGAAGAACAGAAGACGGAACAGCAAAGAAACAGGAGATTTGCTGCGAAGAAAAAGAAGAAGAAGAGGGAGGACAGAAGAAAAGAGCGGACACGACCAGCAAGAAAGCAGAGAGAGATCGAGAAGACGGGGGTGAGGGAATAGAAGTAAGGGCCACAACAGGAAGCACCCCCGGAGGTGAATGCAGAAGCAGAAAAGGTGCGCCAGGTGGCGCAGCAGCACATGCAGCCACAAGGGACGAAAGGGAGAAAGGAGCAGAAGAAACGGGAGACAGGGAGGAAGAAAAGGAAGAAAAAGACGAAGAACGGGGAAAAGAAGTGATCAAGCGATTTTTGTTGCTGTTTCGGTGGTGTAGAAGTCCTTTACGGCCTGTCTGCACATTCCACCCTCAACGGCCTGCGCTGCTGCAGTGTATAGACACCAGACGCTGCTTTTGCTGCTACTGCTGCTTCGCTGCCGGGTACAAGCTGAGAAGAGAGAAAACAGCAGCAGCAGAAAGACCAAGCAGAAGCAGCAGCGGCAGCAGGTGGACGAACAGCAGCAGCGACAGCTGCGGTACCAGCAGCAGCAGCAGTAGGAGGGGCAGGGAGGACGTGCGGAGGAGGACGAGGAAGAGCTGCAGCGGGATGAGAGAGAAGCAAACACCGAGGCAGAGCTCCGACAGCACCAACAGAAGAAGAAGCAGCGGCAGCAGCTGCAGTGACCGGAAGAGCAGCAGGGACTGCAGCAGAAACAGAAGCAGGGGGAGAGCAGACAGCAGGAAAGTGTTGGGGTGCTGCTGCGGTGACTGCGAGAAGGAAGAGGTGGAGAAGCAGCAGCCACCGGGCGACGAGGCAGACGCAGTAGAGGGGCCCGTCCCCCTGCTTCGCTGTTCAGCAGAAGCAGCAGCCGCACAAGTACCAGGAGCAGGAGGAAGAAGAAAAGGGGCGGCAGCCGGAAGCGAACCAGAAGCAGCAGCAGCAGGAGCGGAGAAGGAGAGAGAGGGGGAGAAAGGCGCAGAAGTGTCCTATTCAGAAGGGGGGGCAGCAGGAAGCGCCGGTGGAGAAGACCGTGCGAGTGAAGGAGGAGAGGCGCAGCCAGCGGCAGGAGGGGAAGGCCGGGCGACAGCAGATGACGCACCGCCAACAGCAGCAGCAGGAGGGTGTGCGGGAGGAGAGGGAGGACAAGGAGGAGCAGCTGTTGGGGAAATGAAGACACAAGAGAATGGCGAAGCAGCGGCAGCAGCAGCAGAACGGGCAGGAGGAAGAAAAGAAGAAAAAGCAGCGGCAGCACGAACAGTAGCGAAGAGAGCGGGAGCAGGAGACACAGAGCAGGACGCAGCAAGAGCAGAAGCTGTAGAAGCAGGAGCAGCAGCAAGGAAAGATATATGTCAAGAAGAAGCGGCAGCAGGCGGATTCAGATGGGCATGTGGCGACGCAGACACTGCAGCCAGCGGACAACACGAAAGCAGCAAGAAGAAAGAAAAGGCAGGGGCGTGGGTCCCTGTTGCGTACACGCGGTGCTACACTCCTACGAAGGCAGACGTCGGCCGCCAGCTGTCGCTCGAGGTGCTGCTGCTCGATCGAAGCACCACCCCACACTTTGACGCGCTGCTCCTGCAGTACCAGCAGCAACACCAACGCCTCCAGCAACGGCAGCAGCAGGATCCGCAGGAGCCGCAACAGCGGCAGCAGCCACAGCAGCGACGGCAGTGCCGGCGACAGCAAGAGCAGCAGCGAAGGGGCGAGCTGCAGCAGGGGAAGGGGCATCAGAGGCAGCAGAAGCATCCGCGGGAGGAGAAGGAGGAGAAACAGCAGCAGCAGAAACAGCGCAACGGTCGAGAGCAGCATCTGACCGGGCAGGGACAGGGACGACGCACGGGTCGACCGTCTATTGCTGCTGCTGCAGCTGCAGCAGAACAGCCATGCCCGCCGGCAGTAGCAGACGCAACAGCCGCAGCAGAAGCAACAGCAGCAGCAGAAGCAGCAGTCACACCAGAAGCAGCAGCCGCAGCAGACGCAACAGCCGCAGCAGAAGCAACAGCCGCAGCAGAAGCAACAGCAGCAGAAAGTACAGCAGCAGAAGTAGCAAGTTCAAGAGCTAGTGCAGCACGTTCAGCGAAGACGGCGGCAGCAGCAGAAGAGACAGAGCAGCGGAGAGATCTTGGGCGAGGGCGAGGCAGGAAAGGCAGCAGGAGCAGGAGCTGTAGCAGGCCGTCGACGTCTAGATGCGAAGCAACAAGCAGCAGCAGCAGCAAGACTGTCACAGCGGCAGCTTCTACAGGTCCAGCTGCGGCTTCAACACATCTGCCGTCCCCTGCCGTTGCTTGTGAAGCAGTTGTTGCCGGTGCAGCTGCGCCGGCTGCTTCTGAGGCATGTGTGTCGCCTGTTGCTGCTGCTGCGGGTGACTCTGCTTCTCCCCTATCTGCTGCTGCTGCTGCGGGGCTGTCCGCTGCTGAAGAGTGCATATACGTAACTCAGAAGCCTGGGGGACCAACGTGTTGCCCGCCGGTGCCACTGCCTCGCGGCGCAGCAACGGGTGGTGCAACAGGAGCAGGGGGAAGACCCACAGCAGCAGCAGCAGCGGCGTTTGCGCCAGAAGAAGAGGGGGAAGAAGCAGCAGTCGTCTCAGCGACATCAACAGGACAAGCTGCGCTAGCAGCAGTAACCTCGACGCCTGCAGCAGCAAGCGTAGGAGACGCACCAGTAGCACCACCGACAGGAGCAGCAGCATCACCGACAGGAGCAGGACCAGCGCCACTAGTAGCAACGCCACTAGCAGCAGCAGTTCTACCAGCAGCAGCAGCAGCAGTTCCCCCAGTAGTGGCAGCAGAGAGAGTACCGTGTGCGGGGAGGGAAGGAAAGGAAGAAGCAGCCGCGGCAGCAGTGTGGGCGTCAGTTCGGGAGCTCGAAGAAGACTCGTCGCATTATAGACGGGTAGTTACTGGCTGCTGTGTCCCGTCGGTGGATCACATCTCGTGCTGCAGACGCCGTCTGGTCGCTGTACGAAGAAAACGCCAGTCTCACTCTGCCGCTGCTGCTTGGGGGGCTGCTGCTGCTGTTGCCTGGGACGGGAGCGTTGCTGCTGGTGCGGGCAGCTGTCGAGTTGCTGCTGTTCGTGGTTCTGCTGTTCGCGACGCCGCTGCTGCTGGCTCCGTAGTGGAAGTCAGCGGGCGCAGCAGCAGCAGGCAGCTGGACGGCAGCAGCGCAGGCAGCGAGAGCGGCACGAGCGGCAGCGGAGGACTCAGTAGCAGCAGCTGCAGCAGCAGCGGAGCGCGAGGCACAAGCAGCAGCAACACAGAGGCGAAGGGGCGCAGCACAGAACCGCTGCGTGACTGCCGCAGCAGCAGCAGCATGCTAGAGGTCTGTGGCAGCAGATTCGACGGCAACGTGCTCAGCATCAGCAGCAGCGGAAGAACGGGCAGCAGCAGCAGCACCGGCGTCGAGAGATGTCGAAGAACACAAGGAGGCAGTTGGAAGTGGCCACCGCAGGCAGCGCCACGTGGAGACACGAGTAGCAGCACCTACTGCTGCGCAGATACTGCGGAGAAGGAGGCTGCACTCTTCCAGCAGCAGCAGCAGTTGCTGGTCGGTGGGACCGTAGTCTCCGCAGCAGCAGCTCGAGCTCGAGAAAAGGGGGGAGCCTCACAAGAAGCAACACGCGCAACAGCAGTAGCAGCGGAAGCAACAGGAGAAGCAACAGCAGACGCAGCAGGAGAGGCAGCAGCAGAAACAGGCGTGTCCTCATTACCTGCAGCAGCAGCATCGAGTAGAGGAGCAACAGTTGCAGAAGCAGCAGCAACAGCGGCAGCTGAAGAGGCGTCGCTTGTATATCAGAACTGGCACCAGCTAAGTGACAGCCAAGTAGAGAGGCAACAGGGAGGAGGATTCTTCTACTCTGCCGGCGCAGCAGCAGCGTCGATCTACGAAGATGATGAAGAATGGATTCTTCCTACTGCCTTTTCTTCCAGCAGCAGCTGTGCCCAATCCTTCACCTACCAGCCGCAGCAGCAAGACGCATTCTCCTTTCAACAGCAAGTGCTGCAGCCGTACCCCTCACAACAGCAGCACCAGCAGCAGGTGCAGCAGTACCAGCAGCAGCAGCTAATGCGGCAACGTCAAGCGCTGCAGCAGCAACAGCTGACGCAGCAGCAGCAGGTGATGCAGCAGCAGCAGCAAGTGATGCAGCTGCAGCAGCAAGTGATGCAGCAGCAGCAGCAGCAAGTGATGCAGCAGCAGCAGCAAGTGATGCAGCAGCAGCAGCAAGTGACGCAGCAGCACCAGCAAGTGACGCATCAGCAGCGGCAAACGCAGCACCAGCAGCATGTGATGCAGCAGCAGCAAGTGGCGCAGCAACAGCACTTGACGCAGCAGCAGCAAATGCAGCAGCAGCAGCATGTGATGCAGCGGCAGCAGCAGACGATGGAAGAACAGAAGGACTTGTACGGTAGAGCGGCGGAGGATGAGAAAGACGGGGTAGAAGATTTTGGAGGCGCAGCAGGTTGCCTTGCTGTTTGCAGCGTGCCAGGCGCGTGTGTGAACCAGCTGCAGGTTGTAGGAAATTTATCGTCGCTGCCTTCGGTACTGCAATTTGACAGTCTCAGCGGGAGCAGGGGAACGGAAGAATCAGAGCAGGTGCAGGGCACGTGCTTCTACGTCCCCCGCACTTCGTATGGCTCGCAGGATCTGCTGCTGCAACAGACGCACGAGCTGCAGGCTAGCGAGCCGGTCGAGCACCTGCAGCTCGAGACAGAGGAGGAGCAGCTGCAGGAAGATTGGCAGCTGCTGCTGCAGCCCCCCGACCAGCAGCAACAGCAGCAGCATCAGCACCAGCAACCGCTGGGGGTCGGTGAAGAGTCGCAGCAGCACGAGCAGCAGCAGGTCCTGCTGCAGTCGGCGCAGCAGCAGACGCACGTTCGGTTGGAGGAAGCGGAGGCGGAGCAACAGCAGCAGCAGTTCCTGATGCATGGGGAGCAGCAGTTACTTTACCTGCAGAGTGACGAACAGCAGCAGCTGCTGGAGCAGCAGCGACAGTTTTTCCTGCAGCAACATTTGCTTCCCAGAGAAGAAGAACACGCGTTGCTGCCAGACCAGCAGCACTGGCTTCACCGCGAGGAGCAGCAGCAGGCGCCGCAGCAGCACCCTCCCCCCTTCGCTGACATGCAGCAGCACAGCCTGACGTTGCACGCGCAGCCGCAGCAGCTGCTGCTGGAGAAACCGGGGAGCCTTGCATCGCAGGAAGCGCGCTTGGCTCTACCGCATGACCAGCAACAGCACCAACAGCAGGAGCACCACCAGCAGCAGCACCACCAGCAGCAGCACCACCAGCAGCAGCATCTCGTGCTGCCCCACACCCCCCCGCAGCAGCAGCACGCCCTAGGTGGGGGGGCGACTTACTACCTCCCCGCATCAACCTGCGAAGGCTGCATCCCAGCGGACGGGGTGACACTGCGGCAGCATGCTGATTTTTCAGCAGCAGCAGCAGTTTCCTCCGCGGCAGCTGCGCCTCAAGCGGACGGCGCGAGTTTCCACTACGAAAATATGTATGTAGGTGCTGCTGTGTATCGGGACGTCGCAGCGGCAGGTGCAACCACGGAGTCGGCTGCAGCAGTAGGAACCAATTTGTCGGCGGAAGAACACTTGGCCGCGGCATTAGCAGCAGCAGCAGCACAAGCAGCGAGCAGGGACACAACAGATGCAGCAGCAGCAGCAGCAGACGGTGCGCAAGTCGGCGTGGACATTGCAGTCGTCGCGCCAGGCGTGGACACGGCAGCAGCTGTCTTTCCATCGTCGCCGCATGCAGTGGCTGGGGAGAAACCCCACACCGCGGTGGTGCTGCCGACAGAGCAGTACCCGCATGCCTCGTCGCAGCAGGCGGTGCTGCAGCAGCACGGCCTAGTTCAGCAGCAGGAGGAAGCGCACAGGCGGCAGCAGGCGCTGGTCACGCAGCAGCAGCAGGTGCAGCAGGGAGAGGAGTTGCAGGGAGAGAAGAACCTCGTCTTCCCGCAGGGCAGCGATCCGCAGCAGGGCAATGCCGCTGGCTCTGCGACGGCTGCAGACGGGTGGCGACTTCCGCTTTACTTGCAGCAGGAGGACAACAGCAGCAGCAATACTATCCGGGGCACCTATTCGTACGTGACACCCGCCTCTCCTTTGCACCCTGCGGCGCACGCCGCGGCAACAGCAGCTCCCGCAGCGCTGCTGGGGTACAACACCTCAGCAGCAGAGGCAGCAGTAGCAGCCGCGTCATATGACGCACGAGCAGCAGGAGCGACAGGAAGCGAGAGGCGATCGATGGGATCGCCAGGAGCTACAGGTAGTCCTGCAGCTACAGAAGGAAGAGGAGAAGCAGTGACAGGAGTCGAACTTTATGGGACTGGCGCGGCAGCGTCAGGAGCAGCACCAGCAGCAAGAACAGCAGCAGCAGCAGCAGGAGCAGAGGCAACACCAAAATCCGGTGTATGTAGAGGGGCTCCAGTAGCAGCAGCGTTTGAAAGGACGGCGTGGCGGGACTGCAGAGAGCTCTTCTGCGGTGTAGAAACATGCAGTTGCAACTTAGCAACAAGTGAGAGAGACTGCGAGAGCGTCAGCAGCAGCCAGCGGAGCACCAGCAGTTTTGACATGCTGCAGCAGCAGCCGGTCGCGACCGCGAGCTGCAGCGCCGCTGCCGGGGCCCGCAGAGAAGCAATCCCCACAAGCGTTGCGCCTCGGTGTACTCGTTCTCCAGTGCTGCAGCAAGAGCGGCAACCCGTCCAGCAGCAGCAACAGGTGGGTGAGCAGCAGCAGCAGAGGAGCGCAGAGGAACTACGTCTGCAACAAGAAGGACAACGGCAGCTGGACTTCCTACACGAGCAGCAGCTCCTGGAACGAGAGCAGCGACAGCAGCAAGAGACAACGCAGCAGCATCAGCAAGAGCCAGGGGTGTTGCGACCACAGAGACAGCAGGCGCAGCAGCAGCAGCTGCACTCGCAGGAGCAGCAGCAGGAGCAGCAGCAGCAGGGAGGGGACAAGGGGATTGTAGGGCGTGAGATGGGAAGAAGGAAAGGACGAGCAACAGAACAGACGCGCAGGGGGCGGGGGGAGGTCGGGAGAAAAGAGAAGAACAAGAGGAAATCTACTGTCAGCGTGATGACGTGGAATGTCCTCGCCGAGCTCTACGGGACGGTCAGTGCGTTCCCTCACTGCGACGCATATATGTTGGCGTGGCCCTATCGAAGAGAGAAAATTCTTGCGGAAATTACTTTCCACCGCCCAGATGTTGTCTGTCTTCAAGTAAGAACTTCCTCTTCCTCTGCAGAGCCTCCACTCTTCAAAGAAGCAACGCAGCCTGCTGGGTCTGCTGAGCTCACGAGTCACGTTTTCATGTCGGCGTCTGCATCTGCGCCTGCTGCGCTCCAAGCAAATAATTTTTATTTTCTCCCTCTCTGTCTTTGTCCCCTTTTGTCTCTGTTTTGCTCTCTCCGTGTGTTTCTCTATTTTCACATATATGTACCTGCTGTGTGTAAAAAAGTAAGTATGTGGAGAAAATCTCCTAGCGGGTAATTTCTGAGAGAAGTTGTACACACGTGCTCGCGTAGCGACCTCCGAGAGGACGTCTGACCCCGTCTACCGGACGCCCAACGGGAAAAAGGCTGCGCATTCATCTAGGAGTTGTACATATATATGTATATATATATGTATTTATTTAGTGGTATGTGTTCATGTGTACACGTAGAGATTTATTCATTCACTGGGATATGTTCACGCTTTTATATATATATATATGTGCATTCGTGTGCGCCTGTTACGTGTATATACGTATATAAACACATATATACATATGTATATATGCGGAGAGAGGAGAGATATGGAGTGGTATGTATTCACGTACATATACATATATATATATATATATATATGTATGTACACTGGTATGTATTTATGTACATATATGAATGTGTGTATGTATATAATTATATATACATATATATATATGTGAATATATACAGTTTTATGTCTATTTCATATTTGTATACGTAGAGAAAGGGAGACAGATAGAGAATGAGTACGCGCGAGAAAAGGAAGAGTGATGTGTTGTACGCGTGCACCAGAGAGGTGAAAGGAGGTTTACGAGAAAACATTTCATATCTCTTTCATGTTTATGTTGGCCCGTTGTCTTCGTTTTAGAAACCTGTCATATATAAATAAGTAACTAATGGCGAGGAAAAGACATCCTGCATTCCTCGATTTTGGCTCTCTCTCTCTACATATATCTATATACATCTGTGTATATATAATATATGTGTACGTATGTGCATGTACATGTGTGTATAATTGAATATACACTTATAATATATATTATATATATTATATATTATATATATATCGCGTTTGAGTTCTGCGTCTTCGGTGTTTTTCTACTCCTTGTAAAAATAGAAGAGTACGCTGAGCTTTCCGAGAAGGAAGGACGGACCCGTCGGGGGGGAAGTCGTTCAAGCAAAGACTTAAAAGGTCATTTCTGCGGTGTACGTACACCGGAATGCTTTGTCTTTTCTGTGGTGTATACACAACCTCTGCAACAATATTTTTCGTGATTCACTCGAGCTTGTGTACATAAGTTTATTTTTACTGTATCTCTCTGTGAAGCTCTATGCTAAAGACGTAGGTATTTATAAATGTATATATGGTGTGCGGCTTATCTATGCGTTGCTGTTTCTGTATATATCGCAGTCTCTGTGTAGCTGTGTACTACGGTCCGTATATTCGCGAGAATTTCCTTCAGTCGCAAATGAGGTTTGTGTCGAAGGGGTGCTGGAAGACGTAAGGCAGAACACGTCTTTTCAAAAATGGAAAAATCCTCTCTGTCAAGTTTTGCTTTCCTCCTCCCGAGTATCAGTGGGAGGCCAGCGTTTTGCGTTGTTTCCCAAACATTTCGATCTCTCATGTCTGGTGTATGTACATACGCCGTCTCGTATTCACGCCGTCGGGTGTATGTACACTTTCCGGCGTATGTACGCCGTCGGGTGAATGTACACTTTTTGGTGTATGTACGCCCTCGGGTGTACCTACACTTTCTGGCGGATGCACGCCGTCGGGAGTACGTACACTGTCTGGTGTATGTGCATAGTCGACTGTACGTACACTTTCTGGTTACGTACACCGTCGGCTGTACGTACACTCTCCGGTGTATGTACACCTTCGGGTCTACGTACACTGTGTGGTGTACGTACACTGGAAAGCCTCTTGTGACAGCACCGTCTGTCTCTCTCTTTGGTGATGGATTTCTCTTGTGGCTGTGTGCGTGGTCATTCTTTCGTGTCTTCTCTCCCCCACCTCGTCCTCGTTTTTCCTCTTTTGGCTACTTCCGCTCACGTCCTTTCTTTTCCTCCTTCCCGTCATTCCCTTTCCGCACTTCCTTCGGTTCCGAAAGAACGACCCCTGCTTTGGCGTCTCTTTGCCGCTGCTCTATGTCTTCTGCAGGAAGTCCAGCGAGAACATTTCACGGAGTTTTTCTTGCCGCGACTTGCTGCCTATGGCTATGCTGGCGCATACAAACAAAAAACGACGGAGATTTTTGCGTGCGGCACCGGAAGAAAGGGCGGAGGACGCTTCACCGTGGACGGCTGCGCCACCTTTTATCTGCAGCAGAAGCTGCTGCTGCTTGATGAAAGTGGACTTGAGTTCTCGCAGCTAGTGCATGCCGCTTCGCAGCAACAGCTCCCCAAAGAAATGCAACAGCAGGCAGTCCGCCGTCTTCTGAAAGATAACGTTGCTCTGGCTCTTCTCCTGCAGCTCAAGACGCCTCAGAAACGGTCGCGTCCTGGTGCTCCTTCTGTCACTACCGTGCGTGACACTGCTGCTCCGTCTCCTCGTTCTTCCGTACCCTCCACTGCTGCTGCCCCTGGTGCCGCCCCTGCTACCGCAGTTATTTCTTCTTCAGACCCTGGGGCTGCCGCCGCTGTCGAACACACTGCTGCTGCAGACGCTTACAAAACTGCAGCAGCGGCAGTAAGGAGTGCAGAAGAGGAAGGGGGGAGAGGATCTGCAGCAGCAGGAGAGGAAGCAGCCGGTGCTGCAGCAGCAACCGGAACAGCGGCTGCAGCAGCCAGGCTAGCCGAACGAGTTCCACGAGAGAAAGCAGTAGGTTATGCGGAGAGTCTTCTTGAAAGTATGGAGGGAAGAGGCGAAGCACCAACTGCAGCAAGATGGACAAGAGGAACAGCAGCAGGAGCAGTAATGGCAAAGGACGCTCGCCCTGTAGTAGGGTCGTGCTGCTGTGCCGCGGGAGCAGCAGCGGGAGCAGCAACAGCAGCGGCAGACGTCGAAGCTTTTGAGGCGCGACACCACTCGAGGAGCAGGAGGGGTGGAAGCACCAGCAGCAGCAGGCGCAGCAGCAGAAGTAGTAGCAGCGGTAGCAGAAGCACGAGCAACAGCAGGAGTTGTGAAACAAAAAGAAGTCAGAGCAGGGGGAGGAGCAGCAGGAGCAGCAGTAGCGAAGCAGCAGCATGGAGGAGGAGGAGGAGAAACGGCAGAAGAAGCAGGAACAGCAGCAGCGGCAGCAGAAGCAGGGCGACGAGCACAGGAGCGGCAGCAGCAGCAGGATGCTTGCAGGTGCAGCAAGTGACGAAGAAGGAAGAAGAAAAAGAGGAAGAGGCAGCCCCGCGGTTGCTGCTGGTAGTGAATACACATATTCTTGCAAACGCTTCAGCAAACGATGCGAAGCTCTGGCAAGCGCAGACTCTTCTTCGGTACGGCGTGCTGTTTTTTCTCGCTTTTTCTCTCCGTCTCTTTCTCCCTTCCTGTCCCCCCCCTCTTTTTCCGTCCCCCTTTCTTTCGCTCGCTCTCTTCTCCGTCTTCCCTTTTTCACTCATTTGCTTTCGTGTCTTCTCTCTCGTTCGGTTCCCCCCCTTTCTTCATCTCCTCGTTTTCCCTTTTTTTCCCGTCCTGCCAGTCATCGCGCAGTCTCTGACCACACAGAGAGACCCCTCGTTTTCAACGTGGATTTCTCTGGTCCTCGGGGGGGCTGTGGAAGATAGACAACTGGACACGTATTTCTCTCTCTATACAGATCTGCAGGGAGATTTACGCATATTTTGTATCCCTACATATATATGTAAATACAAGAAAATATAAATTTATGTATATATGCACACGCTTGAAGGAAAAGAAGAAGAGAAGAAGCGAGAGCGTGTGTCTTAGTGTCACAAACAGAGGAAGACTACTCTCTGACTTCTTTTTGTTCAGGCAGCATCCCGCCATTTCCCCGTCCCTGTTGGGGGTGCCAACGACCGTGCCA
The DNA here is from genome assembly GCA_000727475.1 of Sarcocystis neurona. NCBI lineage: Eukaryota > Apicomplexa > Conoidasida > Eucoccidiorida > Sarcocystidae > Sarcocystis > Sarcocystis neurona. The sequence continues at coordinate 401,221 of KL647303.1, read as the reverse complement.
AATCTTTTTCTCTTTGCTGTTTTTCCTGCAGGGCTATCGAAGGATATCTGCAGGCCTGCTGCGGCTGGCAACGACAACTTCCTCCCCTCGCGACGTTTTTCTCTCCCGGCGGCACACGCGACTCTTCGTTTTGCTCGGTCGTCCCTCCGCGTGCTTCTTCTTCTTCTTTTCCTTCTCCTTTTCCGTCTTCTTCTTCTCCTGCATGCCCGCCGACTGCAGCAGTCCCGCGCTCTCCCGGCGTAACCTCCTCTTGGTTACCTCCTGCCCACGCTGGTTGTCTCTCCTCGTGGGAATGTGGTGGTTCTTGTCCCTCACCTGCTGCTGCTGCCCCACCGTCTCGCGTTTTTCCGACTGCAGCTGCTGCGCCTGCTGCTGCGGCTCCGCACGCCCCTCCCACATCTCCTTCTGCTGTTCCGCTGCTGCTCCCTGCTGCCTCAGCTGTCGGTCCTTCTTCTTCTTTTTCTTCTTCTCTCTCTGGCGTCCCTCCTGCAGCAACTGCTGCTGCAACCTCTTCGGAATGTTGTCGGACGCATTCAGCTACTCTTTCACCTTCTGCTGCTCGTGCTTCCCCGGGGCTTTCGCCTCCGTCTTCCGCTGCTCTTGCTGCACCTCCTGCTGCTGCTCCAACTGCAGCTGCTGCAGCAGCAGCGTCGCCTGCGTTGGTCCTGTGCGGCGACTTCAACAGCACGCCGAGCAGCGCAGTGTACCAGCTGCTGGTGACCGGCAGGTGCTCGCCGCGGCATGCAGACCTCCTCTTCGATACCCACGGCCTTCTCGCGGGTCTTTCTCTTCGACACACTCTTCCTCTCTCCTCTGCCTACGCGGTGGTAAGTACACGTACACTACACAAAAAACGAAAATTTCCCCTCATGTGTCGGACATACGGAAACTTTTTCTCCATCGTATATACACTTATAGATATGTACATGTGTATATACACATACATGTGTACATATATATACATGTGTATGTAGCACTCTGGCTGTTTCCTTCAATATGTGTCTGTTCCTCTCTTTACGTGTCTTCCTCCTTCATGTGTATATATATATGTATATAGATGTATGTATATACCCACCTGTATCTCTCCTCATTATTTGGCACTACATCCTTCTCTCTTTCACTCACTCTCTGTCTCTCTCTCTCTATATATATATTATATATATGTCTCCGTGTCTGTCTCTCGTTAATACGTATGTGTCTGTCTCCCTCGCAATTTATATATATATATATATATATATATATTTCGTCTCTCTGTCGCTCACACCCTGTCTCATTATATGTGTTTCGTGTGTCATCCCGTCTCTGTGTCTCGTTAGGCTTCCTGCTCTCGTTCTGTCTCTCTCTCTCCGTACAAACTCTGTCTGTGTCTCTCCGCGAAACTATCTTTCTCTGCGTCTGTGGTCCCCCTCTGTATGTATACATGTCTTTCAAGTCGTTTCTTCCCCGTTAGATATCTCTTCATAAAACCGCCATTTCCTTCTTCCATCGTTACGGCAGTGTAGCATTCCTTTCCTTCGTCAAATTCATACGCATTTGCTCGAAGTGTGCGGATAGCGCAGGCGAATTTCTCTCTCGTTGGCCGGGACGGTATTTGCGAGGAAAGCAGCTAATTTGTCGCAACACGGCGGAAGTGGCTTGTGCGCGTTCCTTTCCATCTGCAGAGCCGTGTGCGGTGTACGTACACCACGGATAGCTCGTTTTCTGCATGCAGACAGACCCGCGTCGAGCTGCAGGGGGATCGCCACCTGTGTCTGCACAGCACCTAGCTACGGGTGGGGTGTCGCTAGCATGAATCCCCAGCGCGTCGAGCTGCTGGTCGGGAAGGAGCGGCCAGCTGCTCTTGTGCGGGGTCCTGCGCTAGCTGCTGTCTCGGCGTGAAGGAGATGTGTGGGGAGGGGGAGGGGGCACTGCTTCTCGCCGACACAGAGAGACGCACGCAGCACAGACGCAGACATGCAGCAGCTCGTTGACCCGAGAGTCACGCGCGACGGCAGCAGCAGCCAGCACGCCGTAGAGCAGAAGGGAGAGAGAAAGAGACGGGAACGTAGGAAGAATATTTATGAAAATGTCTGTGTCGCACTGACGCTGACAAAGACATCTGCTGAGACTGCAGCTGCTGCTGCTTCTGCCCGCGCAGGCGGATGCCTCTTCGGCTGTTGCTGCTGCTGCTGCGGATAGACGTGCGTGACACTGCTCTTGCCGCAGCCTTTGCTGCTTCCGCCGCCGCTGTTCCTGCTCCTGCTGGTGCTCCTGCTCCGGCCCCTGCTCCTGCTTCTGCTGCTTGCGTGGCGTGTCGCCGCTGGTCCCCGGCCAGTGCGTGTCCCCGTCCGGTGGGTGCCGCCCTTACGGCTGCTGCTGCTATTGCGGCTGCGACTGCTCCTGCTGCTGCAACTGCTGCGACTACTGCGACTGCTGCTCTGCTGCAATCCTGTGTGCAGGGCCAGGCGCTGCGTGAAGGGCAGGACGGGACGGACTTCGACGTGCTGCAGATGTGCGAGCCGGCGTTTACAAATTATTCCTCAACATTTGCTGGATGCCTGGACTATCTCTTCTTCTCACGCGCGTCGCTGCGAGTGAGGCAGCTGCTTGAGCCTCTGGACTACTCCCATTTGGCGAAAGTACGTCCGTCTGCTGAGCAACAAGTACAAAAATACCACATCGACACGTGTCTCTCTGTCGCTCTCTCCCGTTGTCTCTCCCCAAAATCTCGCCATAAATATCTATGCGTGTCTGCATGTATTTCTCTCTCTCTTTCGCTCTCTTCCCATACACGTTTATATCTGCTGCCTCCCATCCCTAGCGTGGGCAGCCGGGCTCAAATCGTCAAGGCTTCTATCTCTCTCTACGTGCCATCAGTCTCTATCAAATACGCACGTTATCTGCCTGCGCAATGCTCTCTCTCTATATAGATAATATATTTATAAGTGCATTTTCACATGCGTCTTCCCCACATACATATAGGTATATAGATGTATAGAGGTTAATGTGTGTCCGCGAATCACGTAGTCGTTCACTATATATATATATATAGATAGATAGATAGGTAGATAGATAAATGCATACATATGTATACGTGTATGTATATATATATATATTGTGAACGTCCTGTTGATCATTGTAGACATGTAGACTGTGAGGAAGTGGAACTTTACATGCGTGGACGCAGGAGAACGTTGACTGCGCGCTGCTTTTGCTTTTGCTGCTGCAGGAGGCGCGGATGCTGCGGCTGCTGCACACGGCACTGCCGAGCCCTCTGCGTCCGTCGGATCATATTCCGCTTCTTTGTCTCTTCGAGTGGATCAACTAGGTCGCCGAGTCTTTACGAGAAGTAGAAAAGGATTTATAAATGTTTACTTTCAAAAAAAATCGTTCAGGATTGCAGGAACGTGCGCAGTAGTAGCACCCGTACATAGACGCGCATGGCTTTCATCTCCTGGCCCCCCATCCACATATACGGAAGATCCGAATACCCATCACGAGTCTACCCCAGCTACACTATATATATATAATGTACATATATATATGAATATATCTGTATGTGTGTATGTATGTATCTACCTACCCATCTCTCTCTCCCTATATGTATATATATATACATCCATACATATGCGTATGAATGTAAAATGACAATGCCGCCCGTGCATCTGTGTATACAACCCAGACATTTGTATGTGTGAGCATGTGACTGCGTATACATGTGTAGACAGAGATAAGAGACGCGTGTAGGGAGAAGCAGTAACTGCAGTCTTTTGGTAGGAGCTTCCACTCGTTCCATTCCAAGGTCTGTGCCAGCTTTCAAAGAATTCTCCGTATTTAGAATGCGCCTGTATGTATCTACGCTTGTTTGTTTGTATCTCCTTCTATAAAGTGGCTGCTGGAGGCTTATACATATATATATATATATATACATATATATATATAAACGTGCGTACGTACGTGCATATGTAAAGGCACACTTCCAGGTGTAAGTGTATTCGCGTTGCTCACATGCGGCTCTATCATACACAGGGGTCGTATATAGTGGGCGCATATATATATATATATACACGTCGTAAATACGTGGGTGTTATTATACCCGTATGGCATTAAGATATAATATGCACACATATATGGGCTTCCACGTGTATATATATATATATATATGCGCGTATGTGTGTGTGTGTGTATGTAAGCAATATACGCGTGTGACTATAAGTATAAATTTATACATGTATATTTGTACATAGGTATGCATATATGTAGATGTAGATACGTACATACATATGAACTCGTAATTACTGACGTCTACGTGAGAGCTGGTGCGTGGAAGGAGGCTGTTGAGGTTAAAGCGAGTTAGTACAAAGGGAGATTTTCGTCTGGTGTTCCATGCACTTCGCGATTTGCAGCTGGCTGCAAGGTGTCTTTTAGTCAGAATTACGAAAAGACAAGTGTCTTCTATTTTCCGTAGGCTGCTGCGTAGGTGCGACACACCTACGTGAATACTGGGAAGTCTTTTTCCGCTCTTTCCATTTTTCCTGCCTGCGTTTCCACATATATATATATATATATGTGAATGCCCGTCAACACTATATATATATATATATGTATAAGTATGCGTATAGATATACGCATGCATACTTGCACAGGTGTATACCCATAAGCATGTATGTGCGCCCACACGTGCACATTACGGTACACATACATAACTAACTCTATTTATATATACGTATGAAGAGGATTACTTGTGTAGATATTTGTCTGCCTGTACATACTTTTACATCTGCTGCACTTCTTGTAGGGGATTGGCAAGGAGTGTCAGGTGCGGAAGCCCGCCAGGTGCTTTTCTTTTCTCACGGGGCGTTACACACGCAAGTACGCTGATGATGGGCAAAGGTACACGCATGTGCCTGTCTATAGCCTTCTCTATTTCTACGTCCGTTTTCTCGTATACGTCTCTGTTTCCATGTGTATGTATAAATACGTATGTATACGCGTGTCAGTATGTGCGCTTGTAGATGCCGACGCGTGTGCGATACAAGAGATTTTCCGGGTCAGAAGGCTGCACATAACGTGTTATGTACATATATATAAAGTATCAGTGTACCTGCACATAGATGTAGGTAGTCGTATATATGCGTGTGTGGATCGATATATGGACAGAAAGCCGTTGTCAAAAACGCAGTGTTTCCGAAGGGTAACACGCGAGAGTTTATTAAAGTAAATCAGATATAAGGAAAAAAAAAGAAAGTTGTCTTCTTCCTGCACGACTGCTGCTGCTGCTTCCTACGGCAGCGCTCCTTCACCAGCTCCGCTACGCTGGTTTCCCCGACACCTCTTCCTGCAACTGATGCTGCTTCGCCTGCTCAGCCGGAGTGTGCTGCAGTGCTGCAGAACAGGGCGGGGTAAAGAACTCTCTTTGAAAGATAACAGAAAGCCCGCACGGGTTGACGCTGCCGCTTGATATTGCTTCCTGCTGCTGCTGCTGCTAACGCGTGCGGCTGTCTCCTGTTGCTGGGACTGCTGACTGCTTTATCGCTGACTCCGGCTGTTACGACTGTAGACTGCTCCTGCTGCTGAGTCCTGGTGCTTGCATGGCAAACTACAGCTGCTGCTACGGTTACCTGCTGCAGCAACCCACTCCTGCTGGTGCTGCTGCTGTTTACCACTGGTGCTACTGCTGCTGCCCACTACTGCTGTTGCTGCTTACGTCGCCGCTGATATGTGCTGCCGGTGGCAACGGCCGCAGCTGTCGGGAGACGGCTTCTGTGGCGCTCACAATGCAACAACGTTTGAAAGAAGCCAGGAGAATGCTGAACCAGCGGAGTGTCTCACCGTCACTTTTTTCAGTGATCCTTAATAGAGCTGTTGGATATCCACTCTTCAGCAGGAGTGTGTGATGGTCCACTAAGAAACCTTGCGTTTCCGCGTTTCCTCGCGATCTCCCATTTCACGAGATGCTTATTTTTACCACCTTCTAAGCCGCTACTGGGAAAGGATACGACACAGGCCGTTGAGGAGCTCGGTTGTGGAACGTTAAGACGCGGTGCCTTTTCATCATTTGCACCGTAGTGGAAAAGCTCGTTTTGATCTAGCCGAAGCTGCGATACACGGGAATAGCTTCTTGTGTCGGGGAAATATGTAAAACAGACAGCGGCTTCGCAAGCGTTTTGCTGTCACACAGACTTCGGCTAGGTCTTCCGTATCGTTGTAGCGCAGCTTCACTAGTGAATCTGCTAGACTTACGCTTTCAATTAAAATTTGCTGCATTGTAGAGCTGTCACCTCTCCTGAGATGGCAGGTTTGTTGGGGAAGCTGCGTTATGAGGAGCATTTATCTCTCCGCTTCGAAAAGCCTACTCTGTGAAAGTGAGTGAGACTGGCTTTCTAAGGAGATCCGGCTACCTACGAGGATGCTACATTGCAAGATTTCATATAAGAGCTGCTTACTAGCCGCGCTCTACCATGAGCCGCGCAATTCTATAATTGGCGCCGTATCACTGCAGGACGAGATCTGTTGTATCAAGGCTTCTGCGTTAGTATACAGGTGGATCCGATTTAACACGTTTAATTGGCAGTGCAGGTTTCTACTTTAAAAAGGAGTTTGTATAAAGTGCGTTGCTCTGTTGGCTGTACCCGGAGACAGGCCTAGAGCGGCTTCACGAAAAAATTTTTGTAAGGATGACGACCGTTTACACGAAACTTTTTCTGTGAGGAGAGTTGCGTAAGGACCACATTAGGAAACAGTTTTGCACGACAAACGTTGCCTTCTTTGCAGCACGGGAGCCTCTCCTTGCAGAGAATGGCTGCTTTACGCCGGTTCGTTTCCTGCAATGGAGTCATTACCACACTTACGACGCTTCATCTTATAAGTGATCTGCTGGTTTGTCGGGCGTCCCCCTCTGCTGGAGTTGCGCTGTAGTGTGGGGGTCTCCTGTCATCCGGCAGTCCGCTTGAATGTGAGATCCACGACTGAGAGTTTTAGTAGTAGATTTATTTGGTCGTGAGACTAGCTTTCTCTCGAAAGAGCTCAGCTTTACACGATATATTTGGTCTGCGTAGGACTGGCGGTCCACTTGTGAAAGGAGGATAACCTTGCGTCACCTCTGCCGCAGCGTACAGATGGTTCTGCGGCTGCGAAGCACACTCAAGACGACACGATATATATATACCTCAGAAAGCAGAGCAGCAGGCGGATGTGCATGTGACACACGTACTCCCCTACAAATACAGAGATATATACACATATACATATACAAGAGAGAGATATACATATATATATATATATATATACATATATATAAGTAGAAGGAGGGCTTATCGTAGAAACGTGCGCTAATGCGATAGATAGAATATGGCTGTGTAACTTGTCTTTCCTGTGAAATCCAAATGGCCACGGTGAGACGAGCTCACACAGCAGACCGCTGTAACTACAGCTGAAACAGCCAAACGAACGCTTAGGTTGAATGGGGCACAAGGACGCGAGGAGTTACTGATCCGGTGATTCAGCAGAACAGCTGCTCCATATTTGCCTCAGGACACAGATACACAGACTTCACAAAGCAGGGCGGACGGCGTATGTACACGGGGCACACACTTTATAGGACAGACACCCCTATGGATTCGCATAGATAGATACGTATATAGAGAGACACATATAGATACACATAAAGAGAGATTCAAACAGGAAAGATAGACAAGTGCGTACGCGTAGGCAATGCGCACGCGCGCGCATTTCTTTCGAAGGGCGCTCTCCCCGACGCATCGACGGAAGTGGGTCCTTTGTTACTGCTGCAGGTACCCGTGGGTACGCACGCGTCCGTACGAAGCTCAAAAAGTAGATCATAAAAGACTTCAAATTTTGCAGCGTTGTTCGGGTGCGCCCTTCATTTCCGTGACGTCCTAGTACAGCCGCAAGGCACAACAACGCGCCACCGTCTTTCTTTTCCGGTATATTTCTCTGTCTCTCTCACTGCGTACCTCCGTGTCTACACTTAGGTGTATCTGGTGGGGACGTTCGCGTGCGCAACAGACAGAGGCGAGAAGGAGCACGAGCAAGGACTCATTGCCAGTCCACATAGTAGGCCTTCATGTCAGGGGAGAGAGGGGAGACAGCATCGCATTTGTTACGGCCTGCGGAGAGGATCTTCTCCATCACGTCTCTCGCCCACCGAGATTCCTGCAGCACACACATCCACCGAAGGCAGCACCAGGCCTGTTTGCAGCTGATGTGCTGCTGTTGCTTCTGCTGCCGCTATTGGTCCGCTGCTGTCGCTAACGGCTGCTGTTGTTGCTACCACCGAGACTGCCATTGTAGGTGCTGCGCTCGAAATAGCTCGTGGCGGGAGTGCGCACGACGCTGCTGTTGCTCTTATTCCCGAGTGTTTCGAGGACATGCTTCTGCTGTCACTCTCTTTGCCACTACTGGTGCTGTATCGGCTCGCGCTGTCTGTTCTGGTGCTGCTGGTGGTCTGCGGCGTCACTGCTGCTCCGGCGTGCAGACTGCTGCTGGCACCACCAGCGCAAGCTGCTGGTACTGTAGCTGCTTCTGCGTGTGTTGCCTCCTGTGTCAGCTGGGGCTGAGGCGTTCCTCCAGCTGACGCTGCTGGCCGCAGCAACAGCAGCGTTCAGTAGGGAGGACAGGACCAGCGTAGCGTTACTTTTCTTCGCATAGGCCAAGTCCACCGATCGAAACACAAGAAGTGGAAACATACAAAAACGCTGAACCGCCTTCTCTAGACGGCCCTAGCAATAACGATCGCGAGTAAATACTGACGTGTCTTTCTCGAATACACATGTTTCTTGACGTATACGCATATACATACATATATACACATAAATATATATACATATATATATGTATGGATATGGAGAAAGAGGGACGGACACAGGGAGAAACACCTGCGCGGGCGATCCAGCACTTTTTATGTTCAGGAAGGTCTCTCTGTGTCTCTTTCTCTGCGTGGCCCTGTCTCTCCCTCTGCGCTGCGATGTGTACTCCCCATCTATGTAGACACAGAAAAAGAACGACTGGGAGCAAAACGCAGAGAGCAATACGTACAGCGAAGTTGGTGTGGCAGGGGCGGAGGCAAAAAGGAGAATGTGAGGCACTTGCAGACCCCTCTGGAGCAGCACGTCATGCGTGTGCCATCTCACAGCAGCAGAGACGTCTCGGCTTGAGGCTCAACCAATCCTTCGTGCACGTGATTGTTAAGAAACGGCGGCGAATGAAGCAGGCGAAGAACGAAAAGAGGACGAAATGTACAAAGACTCACGCGTAGGTATAGACGGCGAGACAGTTACGGCGGCAAACGGGCACCTACGTACTGACTAGGATGTAGAAGACATACACACATCTATATCTATATATATATATATATATATCAATCTACACGTATGCGTTTGTGTAGACGTATTTGTAGATGTACGGCACAACAGAAACACATACATTTGTATGTATGTAAATTTCACTGCACCAGGGGCACACATATATATACAGACATATACGTATATATATATATATGGAGAGAGAGAGATAGACAGACAGACACGGAGAGAAAGGGGGACACGCAGAACATCCGATTCAAGTATGTACTTGTATAACCGTATACACATGTATACGCAGATCTCCACACGTATCTATAAAGATGCATATACATTTTCATACATATATATATATTATATGTATATATGTACAACTGCTCCGTTGGCCTGTGTGGTAAGACGGAAAAGCTCACCTATTGATGACGTGTGCCTGTGTAGCCAATACGTTTTTCTCGGGAAGCACGTGTGTGCACGGGAAGCTCGGAGAAGTGTCCGTCAAGGCGATAAAGAGAGAAGTAGAAGAAAATGCGAGTGAGGCGAAGAAGAGAAAGAAGAAGAGATGCAGGGAAACGGACGAGACAGGAAAAAGAGGATCAGACGCGAGAGAAAGGGCGAGCAGCCGAGAGAAGAGCAGCACATGCGAACGAAAAGGCGTCGGAACGAGTGAGGCGGCAACGGCGCGTGGCAGCCATCACCGCCGTGACGCTTGAGACGGAGCTGGACACGAGTTCAACAGCGGAAGCCGCGTGCCTTTTTACGTATAGAATATCATATACATATATGAAAAAATATACCCACATATATATACATATATACATATATAAATATACATATACACGTATATACATATATACAGGAAACATACACAGCTGCTGGGCTCTTCGGATGAAAAAATCAGAGAACCTGTGACATACCTGGACATCGTGCGTACGAACAGCAACAACGCTTCCTGCCGCATGCATCGCACACCAGGCCACGATGGCTTCCCCTCCCCACCTCCGCCTCTCTAGCATCGCTGCTGTCGGCCGCTGCTTCACCGGAGTCTGCTGTTGCTCCTGCTCACGTTCCTGGTGCCGCTGCTCGTCTTGCTGGCGCTGTCCCTCTTGCTGCCGCTGTTCATCTGGATGCTGCTGCTTTCTTTTCTCCCCTTGCTGCTGTTGTGAGAAGGGGCTCGCCTCCCCCAGAGCGTAGCCAATGAAGCTGCACACAACCACGTGCACGTGCACCACCGACAGCAACAGCAGCGGCAACGGCAGCAGCACCAACGGCAGCAGCAGCAGCAACAGCAGCAATGGCACCAGCAACAGGTGCCTCCCTGTAACACGAAAGGCAGAAGGCCTGCAGCTGCTTCGCAAAACAGACGCGTTATCTTTCCGCTCTTCGGCTACACAAACAAAGAGTACATCCACGCGGGGATATGTCTCTCCCCGCCTGCGTCCCTGTATCCCTCTGTTCTGGTACACGGGCAACCAAGTGCGGGTGATACGCTGCACAGACGGGGACTTAAACATGCGTCTGTGTGTGTGAGGAAGAGACGAAAAAGAGAGAAAGTGCCTCGGCATGGGATAAGGAAAGAAGCACAAATCATCATCTGGCCAGCAGCCTAGAGCCTCCTGCGTTACCGGACCCGCCTCCACCAAAGATCATATATGAACATACACACCCACACACAGGGTGCCGTCCTGCCATATACGTGTGTATACACATACACACACATATGTATAAACACATACACGTATACGCTCGTGTATGTATATACATGCCTGTACACACATACATACACGTACATCCATACATTTGTGCATACAACCATACATACATATACTATACGTATATATATATATATATATATATACGCAGACGTATTTTGAGACATGTACATATATATATATATATTACGTGTATATATATACATATATACTTATACATAAACATGCCTGTTACAGTTATCCCCACACACGTTTATGCATATAATATATATATATACATACACGCAAACGGGTATCGATAAAGATATGTGAATATATATATATATATATACATATATATATATATATATGTACGCCTACATACGCATACATACACAAATCTATGCCGTTGTCCACATACACGTATATACGTAATATATACATGTATATGCAGACGTGTATCGACTGAGATATGTGTGTATATATATAGATGGATATATGCCCATATACACATACATACACACACAGCGAAACAGTTGTCCATATACACGTATATACATTTTGTATATACACGTACGCAGACGCGTACCGATTAAGGTGTGTATATAGATGTATGTTACGTACACATATATTTACGTTTGTGTGGATTAGGAGAGTTGCAGTCAGCGCAGCAGATAAGCGACGGTAGCAGCAGCAGCAGCAGTTTAAGCGGGGCAATAAATGAGCACCATGCTCAGACACGAGAAGGAACTGCTACACAAGTCTGCAAGACCCTGCAAACAGCCTCTGTTTACGTACGCTGGCACACATACGTATACAAATATAAGCAGCGAGACAAAGAATACGCATGGAACAGAGTTGTTCTACAAGTAGAAATATATATATATATATGTGTGTAGGTTTAGATGTACAGCCAAATACATATGTACTCCTACGTGTTGTACGAGTACAAATATATATACATAGATACATAGGTGCATTTAGGTATAGAGCCAAATACGCATGTATACACGTACCTAGACATGCAGGTCTACTGTGCGTTACAGATACATATCTGTGTATGTACACATTTGAAAACTCGTACCCATAAGTGCGTGTCTACTTATTTATATAGAAAATGACATATATATGTATTTATGGGGACACCTATATACATACATATAACAGATATATAGATACAGATATGTATAGATATACGTGCACACCCAAAAAACGCGTATCCCCCACCTATGACCAGAGATACGTACATACACATAGAGGTATATACGTGCACATATGCACATACATGTATCGATGCACACGTATAGACAGAGTGAGAAATTGACGGCGAAAATCGAATAGATGACGGCCAGACAAAAAAAGACCCAGAGGCTTCGTAGTTCTATTTTGTTCTCGCATGCGTAGGAAGAGACAGAAAGAACGGAAAAAGACCGTGAGGAATGCTTCGCTTCAAGACATCGTAGAGTCTAGCGAACGACAATGTCTCGAAGACACGGATACCCCTGCTAGCCAAGCGCTGCCTTGCCAGCTACGTGCTGCCTTGCCAGCTACGTGCTGCCTTGCCAGCTACGTGCTGCCTTGCCAGCTACGTGCTGCCTTGCCAGCTACGTGCTGCCTTCCCAGCCATGTGATGCCTTGCTAGCCATGCGTGTCCTCGCCAGCCATGTGTAGCCTTGCTGGTCACGTGTCGCCCTGCTAGCCACGTGTGTACATGAATTGCAGTTCTTGCTGAAGAAGGAGGAACAGTTTGCGCTGCGCTACCGTTTGCGAGAGTGGCCGACAAGTTGGGGGACGCCCGCCGGGAGCAGCTGCTGCACCGCGGGGAGACCGCGAAGCAGCTCGAAGTGCTGCGGGGGTCCTTTGGCGAATCCGAGCCCTACATCAACAATTATTCTCCATCTGAAAAGGCAAAATTTACACGTACAAGGGATACACATAGGTACAGCATATACGTGTGTACATGAAGCTTTCATAACTGTAGGTATATATATATATATATGTACGTACACATGTATGCCACACAAGTGTACGTATACACAGATATACACAAAAAAAAGGATACCAAACCTATCCGTTATAGGTACAACGGATACACGTATGTACACAATACGCACATATATATATATATATACTTTGCGTAAGCGCAGATATGTGTATACATATATATATATATATATATACACGTATAGATACGTACAGGTGCATATACATGTGATAGACAGAGCAAAACAACTGAAGCATAAAAAAGAATGATATATAGTTCCTTTCAATCGTCCACGTATACACGTATGTATACGCGTAGAGTATACAAATGTATATATACATATATATATGTCGGCAGAAGTGGCACTACGTGCTGCGAAATCTCTGTCCTCCAGGCGGTGCTGCTGCTGATGACTTCCGGTCGTGGGAAGCAGCAACAGCAGCAGCAGGTCAGAGGAGAAGACGTGTTTGCAGCGGCGTCTTTGGGAACTTCAGCGGTTTCTGACTTGATAAATTGAAGAACTAGCCTCTCTGCGTCGCAAACAATCTTCTTGTACATCTTACTAGTACTTGTGACCTGATCTGTCCCCTTTTCTTTTCCTCGTACATTGTTTATATTTATGGTCCGTCCTCTCTGTTTTTCTCGCGCGTTACTACCTTTTCCCGTCTTCCCCGTCCTCTTTACCTCTCTCTCTTCTTCTCTCTGTGGAGCGCGCATCTACATAATACCCATCTATACACAGAGGCGTGCTGCGGGGCAGTGGTCGTGGGGCCTGTAGGTGGCAGCACTGCTGCCGCAGCCACCGGGAGGTAGAACATCTGCTGCGCTTCTCAAAAGGAGAGGAGGCGACTTCTACAATGACGGCAACACAACAAAAGGAACGAGAACTCTCTGCTGTTGCTGCTGCTTCAGTACCGAGGGGGCACGCAGACGAACCGCGGACCCGGCGGGAGAGAAGCAGCAGTAGTAGTTCTATGCAACAGCAGCGGCAGCATGGGAGCAGCAACAGCAGCAGCAGACGTCCCAGTTCTACGTAGCAGGGCAGCAGTAAAATGAGCAGCAGCAGCGAAATTGGCAGAAACAGCAGACGAAGACGACGCTGCAATGCAGCAGCAGCAGGAAGACGTGCCGCTGCAGCAGCAGCCAGAGAAACAGTCCCAGTTCTATGCAGCAACAGCAGCAAAATGAGCAAGGAGAGAAGTTCTACTCTCCTGCCAGATAAGGGTCCTCATGCAGCAGCACGCCGGCAAAGGGACCGTGTTGGGGGTCCGCTGCAGCAGGAAGAGAATACATGCAGCCAGCAGAGGCAGCAGCAGCGGGTTCTTCGTGAGGAGACGGCAGCAGCAGCGGCAGAGCACAGCGCATGTCTTCCGCTGCAGAACAAAGCTCGACGAGCACTGCTGCAGCAGCAGAACAGCGAGAACACAGACCGCAGACCTGGGAAGTCCCTGCTGCTGCAGCTGCTTCGTTTTCTCTGCCAGCCACGTGCCCACGTGCGTCACGACGTCGTCGTATTCTGCGCGCGCATGCAAAACCAACAGCACACAGGCAGCAGCAGCAGCAGAGCCGGCAGCAGCAGCTGGGATAAGTGTCTTCCGCAGAGCGCGAGGGCACGGGTGTAGAAACGGCGCTGCACGTACAACGTCGAGCCACCGACACATCGGCCACGGATGGCAAAGCGAACATTTGCTACACACCTGTCAAGGCGGGTGTGAGTAGATACGTATAAATCCACATCTGTTTACACGTATACATATATACACATGTACATGTATATGTATTTATGTATATAGGTAAACGCATATAGATCGATTTATCCACATATGTATACATATATATACATATATATATGCATTCATATATGCACATGCAGTTTTACGCACATAGAGACAAATACATGAATACGCACGTATCTTTACATACACCAGTAGCAGCATCTCTACATACCTGCACGCATATAGATATACATATATATATGTATATATATATATAGAGAGAGAGAGAGAGAAAGAGATAGAAAGGCATGAAGGTGTAAAGAAAATTGTTGCGGGAAGACTTCGCTTTAATCGAGCCTGCCGCAGCAGCAAGAAAGCCCCTAGTAGATCAACCGACGACGACGGGACGGTGTCGCGACGTCGACGTCGAAGAAACAGCAGCAACTACTCGGTCTGTAGCAGAGAAACGCTAAGTCAGCTTCTCCGTCGTACTAGGCGTAAATCCACTGCCACACACTTACACAGGCACACTGCACACGGTGGACCTCCGTATGTACATGTACAGGAAAATACATATATCTGTATGTATATATATATATATCTACAAACATATACACATACACATATATATATGTGTATATTTGTATACCCGTACATACACATATGCAGACGTCTGTATATACACACATACCTACTCATACACATGTACATACACGGACGTGTACATATACATATATACACACGTGTACCCGTGCGCATATACATACATAACATATCGCAGTTCATCAGATACGTTTCATCTATTGCAAGTCTGCGGAAATGTGGGGACAGGTTCTTCTTCGACAGCACGAAGATTTGTGCGTATCTCTACCTTGCGTGTAGGCGCCCGACACTCCATACACGGGAGAGTCTGCGGCACACTTCTTCTTTTAAATATATCTACAGCCTGTATCCTACTCAAACATATATGTGGACTCATGCACACACACGTGTGTAGTGTCTGCTGCCGAGACAGCGCACAAGACGGTGAGGCTACTGCAGCAGGCAGCAGCCGTGAGAGCTATACGCGCAGGCGTCGCTGCTCGTTGAAGAAGAAATTCGAAAGGGCTGGGGAAATGCCTCAGGAACGTTCGCATGCGCTCGCAGCATGCAGCAGGCGCTGCCGTCTCCTTGGTGAATGTCGCTTATGCGGTCTCCGAGGAAGGACACCGCTGCTTACTGTTGAATTTTCCGTTGCACACAAAACATCAGAAAGAACCGGCTTGGCAAGCAGAAGTTCCACATTTTCCTCCCTCGCACGCGGTCGCCACGTCAAGCCCACGGCGTGTCTAACCCCATCATAGTACTGCAGCACAGAGACTCATAAACTTTACTGCTACCATGGACACCCACACGCTCACATATTATATACATATATATATACATATGTATATATGTAAATATATGTTGTGAATCCTTTTTTTCTACAGACGTGTATATATATATATATGTCAAGAGACTGCAGGTGCCTGGGGGGTCTGTTACGCGTCAGAGGCAGACGCGTCTTCTCGACACGTCCCTATGTATGCATATATGCTAGTAGAGAGAAGAAGGGGATGGAGGAGGATTGAGGAGAAGGCAGGGGTCCTGCAGGCAGCGCAGCGGGTCTTACGCAGATACTGATCGTAGGTGTTGCTGTCGCCGCGCTTGTGCATCAGTACGACAGCAGCAGGTTGGGGAAGTTTTTCTGTTGCTGCTTCCAGCGGGTCGCTTCCTTTGTGCGGTCGGTCTTCTCCCGTCTGATCGTTTACCTGCAGCAGCAGCCACTCCACAGCAGCAGCAACTGCGAGTATACCGTCAGCACCGCAGCAGCAAACGGGAGGCGGCAGCCGCAGCAGCAGCGGCAGCGGCGTCACAGCAGCAGCAGGCCTGCGTCCGTAACAGCAGCCAACAGAAGGACCAGCAGCGAGGGGTCAACAGCAGCAGCAGCAACAGCGGCGCGTCCCCAGCATCAGACCGCAGCACGTCTCGTTGCCCAGGCTGCAGTACAGCTACAGGTTTGTACACACATGGACGTATATACGTACGCTTGTGGAAGAGAAGCAGCTGTAGCAGCGCGTCAGGAAGACGCAGGAACAGCAGCACGCAGCTGGAAACGCAGCAGTGGTCAGCAGGGCTGAAACACATGCAGAGCAGCAGAAGGACGAATATGGGAAAATACATATGAAAGCGTATTTGCACGCAGTCAGACCGAGGGAATCTGACAGTACGTCGACGGGAGCACAACTTCACCTGAACACACGCGTACACACTTACATGCATGTATATGTGTATATATATATATATACATACGCGTATACGTACTACATATTTATACATACGTGTTCGGTTTATCGTATTTACATATATGTATGTCCGCAGCCATAGATATTCACATCTAGACATGTATGTGTATGCATATACATATACTTCTACATTCAAATACACACAGACGAATATCTGGACGTGCGCACATGTCAGTCTCCACGTGGAAATACCTACACGTATATATATATATATATATATGTACATGCATGCATACATAGGGACGCATATACACATATATACAATGTAAAATGCGTATCAATGTAGGGAAAGCACACGCATGTATACACAGGCAGACTTACTGGAGGACCGAGACTTCTTTATGTGAAGAAATTGACCTTCACGTGGCCCCGCACAGGGGAGAAAGACGAGGAGGATGTGAAGAGAACTCTACTTCTGCTTATACAGCGCAAGTCATAGCTACGCACACAGGCAGTCCAGTGGCTTCGCTTGCATGCACACACCTGGAAGTAATTTCACTTCTTTTCTCCAACAGCAGATCTACCCCCATATAAATCTATGCTCCTCCCAACAGAAGACCTACCTATATACATACCTGTATACAGAGAGAGCCACAGATGGAGACAGCAGACGGAGAGAGAACAAAAGATATGTGTACATTTCTTCAGATGCAGAGATTCTCACGTAGAGCCACATCAACTTGATCCTCCACGGCTTTCTGGGAATACAACCTCTTATGAGTCACATCCTTCAGCACATAAACATATATATATACGTGTATATGTGTAGTCATCTGTGTCTAGCGATCTACATGCGAAGACGAGTTTACATCTCTCTAGCGGGATGCTAGACACCAACGGGAGACATACATATATACATATTTATACGTATACATTGAAATGGATACAGATAGGGAGTATAATATATATAGAGAGATATAGTAAATATATATTTGTGCTTGTTCAAATACATATATTTACCTATAACATATACAGCGCGGCGCATGTATATGTGTATGCTTGTGCGTGGGTGGTTGTACACATACGTATTTCTCTCGAGAAAGTTGTGTGTACACAGTGTGCGTTTGTACTACACGTGTTTGGCCAGTTTACTCACATAACATTCGACGACATTCGTATATATATATATATGCGCGTAGAATGAGTCGTATATATCTCGACCTACTGATGCATGTGTGTGAGTGTGTCTCTTTACAGCTCTACCCGACTGTTTCCCTTGTTTTCTCTGAAGCTGCTCCGGTCTCCCTATCCAGGGACGACGAGCTGTTTTCTAGCGTGCTTTCCCTGTGACTGTCTCTCTCTTGTTCACAAAACAAGGACATGGTCGATCGTCTCTATATATTAGTAAGTGTTTCAACGCGGGAGGTTGATAGCCAGCATCGCGCAGTCTTCGCTGCAGACGTATATTGTGAAGAAGAAGAAGAAAAGGCAGAAGAGAGAGCGTCAACGTACGCAGACGACTCCAGCCCGTAGGCACGCCTCGGCCACCGATTTCTTCATCGTATCTACGGAAAGGAGAAGGGGCCGGCCAGCAGCTGCCGCAGCTGCGGCGACGTCGCTGCTGCTACGAATGCAGCAAACTGCGGGCAGAACGCGTTGCAGCTCCTCTGCTTCTTCGACTTCCTTCTGCGAGCGGAAAGGGTTGGTGGCCTCTCCGCCAATGTCGAGAATGTCCGCGCCTTCCTCCACCAGCCTTGTTGCTGCTGCTGTGGCCTCCCCCGCTTGGTGTTTGTCGCTGAAAGAGTCGGGACTCACGTTCAAAATTCCCATCAGCCGCAGGCGGGGCTCTTTTTCTAAACGCTCGAGCAACTTCTGTAGCTCGTTTTGCCATGCGCGCACGTGCAGCTGTCCTGCACCGTTACCTTCTCCCACACATCCACCAGGTCCCCGCTTCCACTCCTGCCGCCCCTGTCCTGCCGCCTCCTGGTGCTGCTGCTCCTCCCCCCGCTGCTGGGCTTCCGGAGCAACAGCAGGAAGATGAGGAAGAGGAGGAAGAGAAGGAAAAGCAGGAGAAGCCTGCACCTCTTCCGGCTGCTGCAATTTCGTCTTTTGCTGCTGCTTTCCCTGCTGCTGCTGTGTTCTCACTTGGTGTTCCTGCTGCTGGGTAGTGAGCTGACGCACGTGGGGGTCGAACTGAAGCTGCTGTAGTGCTTCGCGGATGTACCGCAGGGTATCGGCAACGCCTGCGACTCCTCCGATGCTCCACAACACTTGTTCCCCGAAGGCCAAGCACCGTCGGGGTATGGCTAGTGTCCCATCAAGTGTGCAGAAATCTCTTTCCTTCTTTGTTTCCTGCTGTTGTTGCTGCCCACGAATACAGCGAAGCGGCGCTGCGTTTCCCCTGTCACGCGCTTCCTCACTCCCCTTCTGCTGCTTCCCCTGTACCTTCCCCAACTCTTGCTGTTGATGTCGCATTCCCCCGTCCTTTTCCTGCTGCTGTGGCGTCTCCCCCTTCACCCGCGGCTGCGGCTCTCCACTGCGACGTGCCAGCTCCTGCTCGCGCTGCGCTTCTTCCAGCTTTTTTCTCCGTCTCTCTAGATTCCTCTTGAGCAGCGTCTTGACGGAGACTCCGGCCACTGGGTGTACGTACGCCGGATCGATGTCGCACAGAGGGAACAAAACGAAATTTCTGTGTGCTATGCGAGGGTGTGGCAGCACTAGATCCAGATTCTGCTCACCTTTCTCTCTGGCAGTGCGCTCGCCCACATCTGCAACAGCGTCACCTGTCCCAGTTCCTCCATATCTTTCCTCTTTTAGCACGACGCCTCTTCCGTCCCCGACCCTCTGAGAGACAGCTGCTGCTGTTGCAGCCGCGCCCTGAGCAGCAGCTGCTGCATGTGCCGCTCGAACGGCAGTTGGTGCTGCGCTGGCTTCAGCAGCTCCTTCGCAGGCGACCCCCGGCGAGGACGCAGTTTCCTGGCAATTTGCTTGCAGCTCTAGCTGCTGCAGAGAGAGGCCTGCATCTGCTGAACTGGTCTGCCGTTTGCTGCCTTCCCACGAATCGCTTCCTGCTGCTTCCTCACTCACGGCGTGTGTGTTAATGACAACTGGCGCAGGAGTATCGAAGAACAGAAGATCTAAATCTAGCGAACGCGGCTGCACGAGACTGCTGCTGCTGCTCACCTTGTGTCGCAGCACACGGTGATTACACGCTTTTCCTACAGCTCCACGGCCCGGGACCTCCTGCCACCCCTGCTGTTCCTCTCGCTCTTGCTGCTTCTGCCGCTCTGGTCGCTCCTGCAGCTCCTCGTTCTTCTTTTTCTCCTGCAGCTGATCATCTCGGTCCTGCTGGTGTTCTTGGTGTGTCGCCTCGAATCTGCCGAAAAAGACGCAAGTGTCTTGCTTTCCGGCCGTTGCTCCGTCTCCCGCAACAGGCAAGTGGCCTGTTGCTGCTGCTGTTGCGGCCGGGGCTGGTGCCGTTGTTCCTGGGAAGGCGACGGAGACCGCAGGAGAATGGTGGCGCGTGGAAGCAGAAGAGGAAACAGAAGGAGAAGACGGGCATAGATGGGAAGAAGGCGAGGTAAAAAAGGAAGAAGCAGGGGCCTCCTGGAAGAAATAGCGGTGACTTTCCCTTTCAAGTTGCTTGAGCTCCCGCATCAGCAGCAGCGGATTTTTAATGCGCGTCCGAATTTTTACAACTGCATTGAGGTGAAGAGGATGTGTCGCATCAGCAGCAACAGCACCGGTGGTCGCGCTTTCGAAGGCAGGAACTGACTCATACAAGCAAGAAGTGGAGACAATCTTCCCCACGCGTCGCTGCAGCTGCTGCAGGGCCCACTCGATGCTCGCGAGGCGCCGTCCCCAAGGAATATTTGATCCCAGAGACACATACGCAGTCCCTCCTTCTTCCTCTTTTTCTCCATCCTCCCTTTCTTCTCCGCACTGCGGTGCCGCTGCTGAATGGGCTGCTGGTGTCTGGGCTCCTGGGGGGCGGTCGCCTGCGGCTCCTGGGGAGACCGGTGTTGCTGCTGCTGCCGGTCGTGCCGGATCGCGGGCTGCAACTGCCTGTTTGCTGTTGCTGCCGCTGCCGCTGTTCCCGCAGTAGGAAGAAGAGAGAAAAGAAACAGAAGACAACTTCCGGACTGCACTCGTATGGACTACCGCTGCGGCTGCTGTCTTGCGCTCAAGCCTGCCAGCGGTGGCCGTCGTCGCCTTGTTGCTGCTGCAGGGGGCGAAGGAGGAGGAGTAAAGCAAAGCCGAAGAAGAGGAGGAGCAAAATGAACAAACGAATAGAGAGCGAAACGTGAGGTTATTATCTCTGAGAAGCCAATTGCTGTCTTTCTCGTTACTTTTTGCTGCAGGTGCCCGGCTGCTGCTGCAGCAGGTGGCGTGCAGTGGCCCGGAAGGACGAAGGATGGAAAAAGAAGAGGGGGAAGAAGACGCCGGAGAAAGAACCGACGGGACGAGGAGACGCACGCGAGCAGGAAGAGCAGCAGAATGAAAATGAAAACGACGATGACCAGGGGGAGGAGGTGCAGGGGCTGAAAGTCCCCGCCATTTCAACAGAAGAGAAGAGAAAGAAGACGACGGAAGAGAGACCGAGCGGCAGCGCAGCATTGCGGCGGCACAGAAGGGGAAGACAGCGGAAATGAAGAGGAAAACGCGAGGAAGCGTTTTCAGTGAACCGAAGGACACAAGATAGAAAAACGGCGTTCAAGAGCAGCAGGCAGGAAAAAAGAAAAGAGACGCAGCTGGAGGGGGGACGGAGAAGTTGACGGAAAGTGAGAAATACAAAAATACGAAAGGGGGAGAAAAGAGAGGAAGGCCCACACATCAAGCCGGAAGAGACAGCCGAGTCGTCGTTGGACGAGGAGGAAGTACAGAAGGAAGCGGCGGCGTACAAGAAAATTTAATGCTGGGGCAAACTACCAAACAAGGGACGCAATCTTACCATACTTCTATTTATACATCTCCACTAGCGTCCACCTCTCCACATCTATCTCTATTCCTCTACATTCTGTACTCTCTACATATATGTGTGTACGTGCACATACCACCCACGTGTGGACGTGAATATATACATATATATATATATATATATATATGTAGGTAGATAGGTAGATATACTTATATGTGTGGAACCCCAACACGTAGATGTTAAAATGAATTACTTTTCTTGAGATACATACACATACATATACACATATATATATATATGGACACAGGTGGTTTTCCTCGAGTCTGGGTCTCTCTCTCTTATTCTGTAAGATTGGTTACTCATTTGCTGCAGTCTCTGTCTTTCTCATATACACACCTATACAGAACAGTACTTACTTTCCTTGACTCGTACTGCCTACTGATACACACATATACGTAGGTGTGTAGACGGCCGCCTACGTAGACTTGCTGCAAGAGACGCACGTGAAGTCCGCGGCTGCCCTGTGTGCGTCCCCCTCTTCCAGTCCTTCTCTTCACTTTCTCCGAGGACTTCTCTGCGTCCACGAGGAATAAAAAAAACAGCAAGACCTGCACGCGGCACATATATGCCTGTGTGTGCGCATAGACGGGCTGTCTATAATATCTACACAGACGCATATATCACTACACACATACGTACACAGACGTATACTCCGTACAGTCTCTGCCTGTAAATCTCGGCTGCGTGCGACACCCGTTCGGGCCAGAACTGCCCCAGCAAGAGGAGAGACTTTACGAAGACGCGTGTTTCGTTGCAGGGGTGCTTCCTCACGCAGCACGTATATAATAACGTGCGTGTGCGCGCGTATGTGTAGATAGACACATATACGCACTCGTATATACACGAATACATGAAAGACAGAGACAGAAGAAACGAAGAAGAAATACACCTATATATATGGATATCTATATATGATTACACATGTAGTTCTGTGCGAGTTATCAAGAAGGGGGGATCCTGAATGAAAGGAGTGGGAATGCGGACTCGGCGCGAGTGACTGTACAAACGAAGATAAGGCGTCGTCCTCGGGCTTCTCATTCGCCTTTTCCTCCTTTTGCGACTTTTCTCTTCTTCGTCTCTTCTTCTTGAGCGTAAAGTTCTCCGTGGTACACCGTGCCCCGCAACTTCGGAGAAATTTCATCCCTTACTCGGTGTATCAACTCGTGTCACCGCATCCGACGGAAAATCTACTAAACCGAACACGCGAGGCGAGATGAAGAAAAAACAGAAATTGTCCCTGTCAGAAGAATGTAGGCTCCTCCCACGCACACACATCCACACACACACACACACTTACACATCAGACGAGTACAAACTTCCACATTCAGACATACACGTACATACATTATTTATATGTACATATATGTATGTTGTAAGACCGGAGTATATACAGCGATTGATAATAAGTTACCGGTCAATATACAGCTGTTCATCTACACATATAAAATATCAAGAGAAATACACTCATTCGTTCACGACTATGATGTAAGGGGCAGCGTGCACACACATACGTTGGTTCATGCATGCATGTATGGATGGATGTACATATATATATATATATGTATATATAGAGAGAGATAGGGTTGTCCGCACGTATTTGTGTAGTCAGTTACGTCAAAGACGAAAAATGAAGGAGATACGCGTGGATGTTGGCTGGTTCACACGTAGAAAGGAGGAGGAGATGCAGAGAACACGACCTCGAGACGGGCGCTTGTGCTTCCCGTGTGCTGATGCGTCACAAGGGACGGGAAAGGAATGGTCGTAGGTGTGGGATGGGGAATAGTTGGATAGTTAAACAGCTGCTGCGTCTCCTGAGCAGCCCGAGTGCGGAGTAGGTTTTTAGCCAGACGATGTGAAAGAATGTTTCTTCCCTGCTGGGTGTAGACAAGCAGCACACTGCACAGAAAATTGGGACAGGTGCGTCCGAGGAGGACTCGAAGGAGCCTTCGGGTTTGCTCGGTCTGCAGACCACTTCGTCAAAAAGAAGGAGGTCCAGTGATCAAGCTGGGAAAATAGGAAATGTGGAAGACGACGTCCGCGGCGCGTTCGGAGCATGAGGAGAAGACGTCAGCCTGCAGGGGAAAGACGGGGTACTCGGCACTCGTGGCCGCAGCATACGATAAACGCGGTGCAGCAGAGAAAAATCGCATTCACCTGCGGAGGCACGCCCATCGAGGCGACCGCGAGGCTACAGCGAAAGACTTCGACGGACTGCAGAAAGTGAAGAGAGTCAAGTCCGCCGTTGTCGTCCCTCTGTACCGTTCACCCACTGCGTCACACAAGAGAAAGCTGAACGTAAATCAAGATGGAGTGAGAGCTATCGGGGTGTGGAGGAAAGTATCGGCGTGCTCGCGCCTCATCCGTACGAAGGAGTATCCCCACGAACGTAAGTATACATGTATGTATTTTAAAAAAAACACGACGTATCAGTATACCTGTGAACGAACACTGTTGGGCACAACGTGACGTGCGGACCACCGAGTACACATAGGTACACATCTATATATTGAGGAAATGAGAAAGAGAAAGAAATCACGGTATATCCATACGCATGTTCTTGTGTGCGATCAGCGACGTGTATACGATAGAATTTCGAGTTCGGGCACTGCACGCTCATGTGCAGCGGCTGGAAGGTCGCCACACAGCTTTCAGGACTTCACCTGGAACATAACTTTTCTTCTCCCGGTGTGAGAAAAGAAGACGAGGCACGTCACCTGCGGAAGAGATCTCCCCACACGTGTGTGTATGTTTTGCTTATGGGCGAAGGGACACAAGGAGGGCGAGCGTGCTTTTGTTCGGCTCCTTCAGAACAACAGCGCTAGGCGCCCTCAAGTGAAAAAAGACGCCTTGAAAATTCCTGCTTGGTGAACGAAAGATCGGACACCTCGAGCAGACGTAAGATCCGAACCCGTGTAGCGATTTAAAGACGGCACACACAATCAAAGTCCACGCACACCCTGTGCAACGATGACAACAGAAAGCAGTCCCCTCCCAGCCGGCTGCATGCAGCAGCTGTGGGGTCGAACGCTCCCGCCCGCCCTGGCGTCGGTGCTACCCATCATAATGCGTGTCGTTGTGGCCCTATCCCTCTGTGTCTCTTCTTCCATATACCCCTGGGATGCGTATGCATAAATATCTCCATAGCCACGCCTATCTGGGCAATCACTCCAACGTGTGTGTACTGTCCACAGAGAGATATACACATGTAAATCTACGCATTTCTGCGTGGGTGTGTTGGTGTGTCTACTGTGTAGACATTCTGTACAGGAGGACGAAACCTGTCCCTACGAACCAGACATAGTTCTCAACACGCACGCACATACGGATCACCAGATATCTTCTTGTGAAAGGAATAGACAACGGAGGTTCAGCCGAAGAGTGTATCCCCTAGATATGGGGATGTCCGCATATCTGTGCAGGTAGGGAGTAGCCACTTCACGGCGACACATGTATATATATATATAATATGCCATCTTATTTAGCTGGAATGCAAAGAGGTCAACAAGCCAGTGTCTCCCTTAAGTACGTTTCACATCCATGTAGCGAAGGAGGGACAAGCGCATGTATGCATTGCGGGTGCAGACGTGTGTGAGTTGCAATTTGGCCATTTCTCACACGGTTAAAGGCACGTGTTGACCGAGTTGTGCACCAGTCGACCAGTGTACTCATGCAGAAAAGTCACAATGATTTTTGCTTCGCCCCTCACGTCAGCCGCCACTGCAGTATACACACACTATTAAGGGATGCTGAACGTACGTGCATGGGCATTTACATAGTGTAGAGAAAGTAATGTAGATCTAAAGAGACGCGAACTGACGTCTACTTGACTCGTGGTCCTAACTTATGCAGCACACTCAAGTTTTCTGTGTCGGAATATCCTGGGACATTCGACCTAGCTGAATTGCCTGCCGAAAACTACGGTTGAACGAAGTTCCCTGCTCTTGATATGCATCACGCTGTAGTTTGTGAGCGCCGAATAGCAAGGACAGTACAATGGTCAATCATTCTACTGTCTGAATGGTTCTTCTGTCTCTACAGCTACACTCAAGGAGATATATCCATGCGCCTACCTATTCCTCTCGCTCATTATGTGCGAGTGAAACTCCGTACCCATTTACTGACGTGGAAACTCGTAGAGATCCATCGTTGACAACAGACATCATGAGCAACGGGAGCCGCGTAGAAATACCGACGGCTCACACCGCCCCGTTTCGAGAGTCACTTAACAGTACGTCTGGACAGCTGGGAAGTGAGGAGTGCTGACTGAACAGCACAGACGGGTGAAGTTTTGCTCGAATCAGTTCCCGTTTTCCTTTAGCGGCGTATACAGGTACGTGCACATATTGTGTAACCTACTTGCATGTCAGAAACACAAACTTCGTAGCCATAAGAAGCATACGTACGCACGAATATCTACGCGTATAATACTCTTGCGTACACCTCCATCCGAGGTCTTTCGCACGTGTAAGCAGAACGTGTCTTGCTGCTGGAAGTCCTCATCATCCGTGGGTTTGTGCTGCAAATACCTCTGCGTGAAGGACTACCTGACCTGCCGGGAGGTGAGCGTAGGAAGTGTCTTCTGCGACTGCACACGCAGGGCAAGCTGGGACACTTTTCCTGTGACACAGACCAGTGTGTGGAGAGCTATTCCCTGTACGTCCACGCCTCAAACAACAGAGACACTCTCACAGGAGGCACACTACATTAGCGAGTGGAATCTTCCGTTGTGAACAATTGGTCTGCAATTACACTGGACTACAAGGAGGTGCTATTCCAGTGCACGTAAGCGGGCGTGAAGCCCTGTTGTTTCGGCTGCGTCGCTGCACGGACGCCTGTACATACTTAGCTGTACACGAGTAGGTTTGCACAGGTAAAGCGGTAGTACTGTGTGCACGTATTCGCGTGTATGGTCTAATCTAACGGTAGACTTGCGGAGGAGATCGAAACCTTGAAAAACACGACTTTTGTCGTCGCGCTTGTGCCTCACTCACGCACAAGACGCCTACTTTCTCTTTCATGCTTTGTTGTACATTCTCGGTACTGTGCGCATGCCGCACGACTCCTCGTAGTCGCAAGGTAATAGACCTCGGGCCTCGCGGGTGTTCGTGCTCCACAAACATGCTGACACCTCAGAAAATGCCGAATTCGGGCTCTGAACCAGCCTTACCAGTGGCAGTGTATTAACTACGGCTCCTAAGTGACGCGGAGTTGTGTACTTAGGGGGTCAACAGTGGCGAACTGTGTGTGTGCTGGGTTGTGATGTCACTTGACTTCGCTTGCCGACAACGTATCGAGAGATAGAATGGACAGACCTCCGAAGACATGGTGACAATCCTGAATACTTTTCCTCTGAGAAATGATTTCGTCCCGTTGGCAGGCTGTCGGCAGCGAGCGACCTGGACACGGCTGCTTCTATAGCCCGCGCGCAAGAAACATTGTGTCGCCGGTCGCGGCTGTCGGCTGTAGCCCTTGTCTCCCCGTGCAGCGGCAAATCCGCATATTTCTTTTGAAGGTCGCAATGTGACCGGACGTTTTCTGTGGAAGTAAACAGTCCACTGACATCACCCTCGAAAGTGCGTAACCGACGCCGACTGTGTGTTGTGTAAGCCGTCGTCCAGCGAGGGATCCCCCATGTCAAAATAAGGGGAACGGGAGTTTCCCATGAGAAAGCGCGGAAGTTGCAGTTGCAAAATAAAAGTTCGTCATCGTAGACATCCTTCCTTCGTCTCCCTCTTCATTCCTTTGCACCCTCGATAACCATGCAGCACGCCCGAAGCGGATGTGTGCAGTGTGTACTCTGAAGTTCGTCCACGGCATGAGCCCCTTCCGTCGTTCAGTCATCTTTCCGCGTCGAAAGGGAAACGGGTGGACAAAACACTGCTCCGATATTGCCCCTCTTTATGCTCGGTCCCCCACCACTTCTCAACATTTAGCCAGCTGCACTCACATGTACGTGCGTCAGTCGCTTTCAACTTTCTTTCGTGGCTCTCCTGTTAGATTTCCGCAAAAGTCCTCCCGTAGTCCTCAGCGTCTATATTGAAAAGCGTTTTCAAGCCCGTCGTAATTATTGTATGACGGGTGTGGATCTCCCTCCTTGTTTATTGTTCTCTGCAGTCGCGCCAGATGTGTTTCTTGCTTTCGTCCGTCCCGAATACCCGGGTGTGTATGATCACCCCAGAGCGTGTCTGTGAAGGAGTGGCCAAATCCTTTTCAAAGATGGCTTGTCATCGAGGTGTAACAGCGTGACGAGGGAAATGATTAGCTAGACAATGTACGCAGTTGGAAAATTCAGATGCAAGGGGTGCTAAGCAATTATGTGTTGCTTTTCTCACTTAATTTCTGTCGTCACTGCTTATCTTTCGTTGTCTTTCCCCGTGAGTCGCCAGAGAGCGCAGGCCTGTAATACACAGATTCTACGGGCATTGCGTCTGCAGGCGTCTTTGTTTTTGATGCCGTTCTCAAATGGGTAAGTGTACTGTGTTGTGTGAACTCTACAGACGGCAAATGGTCAGGTCATTATGCTGGTGAAGTTTCGCAGTACTAAATGTAAAGCTCACAGCAGTTGGACCGTGACGCATCCCTCCAATGGCACTTTACCCCCACCACGTGCTACAGGTACTCCTCACTGAAATGTACGCACACATGGGTAAATATATCCCCCTTGTGAGAAGCCTCTTGCTGTGTGCGTGTGTGGGAATCTGTGGACAGACTCTAGCTCTGTAGTATTCCTGCGTCTGCCCTGACACGTGACAGCCGTGGCGAGAAGAAGTCCAACCACTCACATCTACTGCCCCCATCCTGGTAGCCGCTGTCTCGTAGAAACGTCAAAAGTTAGCACGATTTCGCTTCGTGTCGCGAGATTACGCGGTCAGACTAGAAGCGTGCCGTACGTTAGAATTTCCTGGGGAAAACGTCTGCGAAGTTCCGTGTGCACCTGCTATATTCCGTGCTTAGGTCCGTGTTTAGGGTAACCTGCACTTGTGCGAGGAAAATTAGTGACGGGGACCGACACGTTGTATGTTGCGTTTCCTCGTAGTAACTAACACCGTCGGTGTAATGTCCCACGTTTTTCGTTCAGCTAGTGCAGTGCGCTCCCTCTCCCTCTCATTTTCAGCCGAGTCCATCAATTACACGATGACCAGTCGTACCCCTCGAAAAGAGCAGGCCACCAAAATAAAACGGGCAGCTGCCACGCAGATGTAGAGACAGAGACAGAGAGAAAATTCACGTCCCACAATGACCCCAACTGCAGCCTCCCTGCTGGCGAGGCACAAACTCACGTACACGAGTGCAGACGGCTGCCAAGGCTCC
The DNA here is from genome assembly GCA_000727475.1 of Sarcocystis neurona. Classification (NCBI taxonomy): domain Eukaryota; phylum Apicomplexa; class Conoidasida; order Eucoccidiorida; family Sarcocystidae; genus Sarcocystis; species Sarcocystis neurona. The sequence continues at coordinate 371,982 of KL647303.1, read as the reverse complement.
TTTCTTTTCGTGAGTAGAGCTGTACCTGCCTGTTTTTAGACAGAGCGTCTCGCTGACCTGGGTACACCGTGAAAAGCCTTTTTCGACGCAGCTGTTGCCGCTTGCTGTCCGTGTGCAGGAGCGCCAGTATGACGTGAAAAACGCCTTCTAGCGTCTTCTTCAAGCATCTGAGACGGCAGGCGCGCTGCTCTATTCTCTCTTTTCTGCCCTCCTGCACGTTCGTTCGTCTCCTTCTCGAACGTCTGCGTCAAACTCTCTCACAACAACGGGCAGTCTTTGCCCTTGCCCTGCGCGCGTGAAGACCCTGTAGCGCAACTGCGGAGGAGTCGCCTCACACGCGGGAGGCTCTAGCCGCCATATAGCGCCTTTCCTCCTCTCCGAGCAACCACTGCTCACAAAGAGAAGATAGGAAAGCAGGCCTCGTCTTCCCTTGCCGCTGCCGCGACTGACAATAGAAACGGTGTCGGCCGGGCAGCGAGAGGGACCACACATCTCTCTGCCTCTTTTGGGACGCTCACAAGCACGTGCGCCACCACCACCACGCGCTGATGTGCAGTGGCCTTTCCTGAACCGGCGCCGAAATTCTTCGTTGCTGCGTGTCCATACGAGGTTCACGCTCACACTCGTACGCACATCTTTACAAAGACACACCGTGTATAACACGCGAAACCTGGATTATCGGGGACAGGCGCGTGTATACAGGCAGCCCCTAGACGTATAATGAAGTGTATACGCCTAGAAGCACAAATGTAAATACGCAGATAAAGACGTAACTATGTTGTATCCACACGTTGATATCAACAGCTTGCAATAGATACACGACTATATATATACGCGGATACGGCGACCGTTGTGCAAGACAGCTGATGTTGCATTCAGAGGTACCTGCGTGTGGCAGTATGTAGATAAGGAGAGAGCGGGACGGCCCTTTATGACACAAGGCGGGTGCAGTCCTTCAAGGCAAACAGAAGCTTCGATAGTGCGGGTCTTACATTGCCGGAGCACGTGTTGTCGTGGACGTCCAAGAAGACGATATGAAGCGCAGCTTCTGTTTTTGATGAGTCTCTCCTGAAATCAGCAAAGAAACACATAATACAACAAATTGGCATACACTCATATATATATATATATATGTATACCGAGAGAGAGACAAACAGAGAGGTAGACAAACATATACGTGTATATATATATATGCATATATATGTGTGTGTATAAGTATAGATATATAAATCTAATTGAGATGGATATATATATATATGTGTATACGTGTGTGTATATATATAATATGATATATAAATATATATGATGACAGGCATATTCGTACGTACACAGACCGATAATGGGAGATAAATCTTCGTGTACGCGCAAACAAGAAAAGGTATACTAGATAGAATTGCCCAGCACGTATCCTTTTGGCGAGTCCGTATATGTCTCCCCCAGCACATATGCCACTGTCAGCGTTCGAGCTCTCCTCTTCATTTTTTCTTTCTCCCAGTTTCTCTCCTTCTGTCTTTGGGTCTCCTCCTTTGTTTTTTTCTTCCTCTTTTCAGTCTTTTCCTTTTGTTTACCTCTTTCGCTTCTCTTCGTCGAGTTCTGCGGAGTAACAGAATCTGTGCTCCGGCGTCTTCTTCTGTAGGACAAGGGGAGCCACATGGCGGCCGCCGCAGCGTACCCGCGAGGGAGCTCGCGAGCCGGTGTCCAGGCGCTGAGCAGTCGTGTCGCTCCGTCCGCAGCAGCGGTGTTGCGCCCGCCCTCCCTGCATGCCCTTCCTTGTTGTTCTTCTTCTTCGCCTTCCACGGCAGCAACAGCAGACGCCGAGGAGGCAGGGGCACCGGGAGGAGGAAGCCGCTGCCCCACCGGCGGCTCCACAAAGAGCAGCAGCTTCTGCTGCAATGGCAGTAGCAGCTACTGCAGCACGAGCGACGGGGACAGCAGCAGCAGCACCAAGGGCGACAGCAAGAGCGACAGCAGCAACAGGAGAAGGAGGGAAAGACGGAGCCTCACGACTTCCCTCCTCTCTTGCCTTTCGAGCGTGTGGCCGCAGCAGTGGCGCTGCAGACGCCTGCTGCTGCTATGGGCGCTTCTTTTGCTCTTCTGCTGGGCCACCTGCTGGCTGTTGCTGCAGCAACGTGCAACGGGGCTGCCTCTTCTCCAGCGTCTGCTGCAGCGCCAGCAGCACGCGACAGCAGCCAGAGGGGGGGCCTTCCACTTCTCCCTCTGGGAGATTTTCCCTTCGAGCATGCGGAAGTCTGCAGAAGAAGAAGAAGCGGAAGCCGCAGCCGCTGTCGCGCCTCCTCACGCCCGTGCGGCCTTCTTCGCTCTTCCACGCAGACAGCGTCAACGCATTTCTCTTGGAGCCCCAGACGGTCGTTACGCCGATGCCCCGGCACTGCTCATCGAGCCGGAGCTAATTAACGAAGTATGCGTCTCGCTTCTGCATCAGAAAAAGGAGAAACAATAACCCGCGAACACGCCTGCGCACACGCGGGTACACTCGTCTGTGAATACAGGCATGCAACTGTGTGAGACTGGTTTTTGCACGTAGGAAATGCTCGCCAGACGTGCGCGATAGATAGGCGTGTACAGCCACATATATAGGCATGTGCGCCTTCCCGAACGCAGAGCTTTATACATCGCTCTGTGTGTATATGCGCGTCACGAAGGTGTGCCTTTTTCGCAGAGAGAAGAAAGGAAAGTGTGTACCTGCTCATAGTCAGAAAATCGTCAAACGGCTTGACACCACTTGACCGTAGACCTATGCGCGTAGGTCTACGTATACTGGCGTATACGCCTCTAAGCATCTCGCGTCTCTCCAGCCAGTTCTGAAAGCTGACCTCGAGCAAGCACTACTTACACATTTCTAGGTGTGGGGCTGTTTTGGCACACGTTGCCAGGAGTTTGTAGAGTGGCAAGAAGAGACGAATCGGTACTTTCTTCACGAGCGCTGGCCTTCGACCAGTCCCTCCCCGCGTCCACCTCCTAGCGTCGCGTGTGCACATGCACATATACATATATATATATAAAGTGTAGTATGTGCCACGGATGCAGGACGTACACCTCGCTGCCTCTAGACGTCGCAGTCTGCATGGCTGCCTACGGCAGTCTTCATACGCCCCTGCCTTCCTGGTGCGCAGTGCAATGCTCGACACAGGCGCTACGTACTCTGCGTGCAAGTACGCGTATGGCTGCTACACATCCAGCCACACGGCTCGGCAGAGATGTGGGAAGGCCCACACATGTTTTTTCACACTGTCACTTCCACGAGTGAAACGGCAGTCTTGTCGCCCAGAGTCTCGCCGGCAACACGACTCGACGTTTCCCTGCGGAAATGTTTGCACACGTGCCGCACTTCCTTGCAAGCACGCCGTGCGGTGATCAGACGCATTCAAGAAGACTGCATGCTACTTGAGCAGCACATGCAAGCCTCTCCAGAAGGTGCTCCTGGTGCTTCCGTAAGGAAACACCAGCGGTGCTGGCGCTGCTGCTCAGGCGCCTTCTGCGTACCTGCATGCGCTCTGCGTTCTGCTGCACTACATGCGTGGCCTGGTTACCTCACACGCCTCAGCCTGTACACCGCTACATACGTGCTCCCTATCGAATAGGTCCACGGCCGAATTCATGCGGAATGAACTGGCACCCCCGCAGACGCATGTGCCAGCCAGCCTTCCGCTGGGCGGACTCCGCCTGCTGCATGCAGAAGGGCCTGTACACGCGCCGGGCTGCGCAGAGCTTCACGCTGCATGCGTGATACGGGCCGAAGTGTGGCGGCTCGATATTAGACGCATCAGCAGGCACACAACTACGCATGTGGGTTCTGCGGGATGGGCGCTGATCTCTTTCTGACAGTTTGGCCCGCGTCCTCGGCACGTCTGGGGAGCAGTGGCTCGTCCGGAAGCATTCTTCTGCACGTCGCAGTTTCTCCCGCGCCTTCCTTTGTCTCGCCGTCACTTATGCTTTACCGCCGAGCAATTCGCTCAGTGAAAGGAGCATTTGCTCTTCATCCGTGCTTGAATTTGCTTGACGCTACACGTTGGCGTATTCGCACATGACCCTACACAGATCAGTGTAAAATGTGTAGACATGTAAAGTCACACGTTTATACATACGCGTGTGTCTGCACAAGGAGAGAGAGAAGCATAGGTGTGCCTGTTTACGTGAAAGATCCATTTTCTTCCGTGTTGCAGAGGCTCTGCAGCTGTGGTGATACGAGTTCTGCCTGTGACCGCTGGTAGGACACTCGAGATGTCTGTACGCCCCACCATGCATGTCGTACAGTTCTGGACACGCGCGTGTTGAGAGAGCCACATTTCCACCTACGCATCTGTAGAGATAATCCTCATAAGCATAACCGGGTAATTTTTTTCTTGAGCCACTCGAAAGGCATAAACCATGTCTCTGGCGCCGCTTAGACTTAGAGCCGTAGACGTGTGCGCGCTCGTCTGCTGCACGCGTGTACATAGAGCTGCACGTGTTCACAGAGTGCTGCCGCATGCAACACAGGTAAATCCTGGCGTAGAAGAGGACCGCTTGCACGGTCGCGTAGGACTGTGGGGAGATGGATCTCCAGCGTGGAAGCCGACGCCGCTCGTTTTCAAATTGACAGCAGAGCAGAAGCGTGCCGCGCATGCAGGTAAATCTACTCATATGTGCACGTACATACATCCTCAAGTAGCGAGTTGTGCTGTTTGTACATATTTGTATGTGGCTGTACATCTTTGTGTATATAGAGAGAGATTTGTCTGAGAGACGTTTGTAGACGTCCCCAAGAAGTATTAGACACGTAGATTCGCGTCTCCACAACCTAAGAGTGCAGGTACGTCTGTGAATCTGCGTAGACGTTTATGCACCTACGCTTGTTTGTCTGCACACTCATATGCACACGCGTGCATAAATACATATATATATACATCTATTTGTGGGGCAGTCTGTATTTCTATCCACCTGTTTGCATATGTGCATACATATATATATCCATATGTATCTGTAAATACGTGTATCAAGCAAGTATATGCCCGTGCCCGGGTTTACACATGTGTGTGTATATATATGTACATATATGTATTTGTGCATAACAACTGTATGCAGCTTTACATGTATGGATATATATATGTAAATATAGCGTATGGGGTCATGTGTAGCTACGTCAACTTGTGTGACGGCCCTTTTCTATCTTCTCCAGAGTGACCTAGAAAGTCCAACGAAGTTTGAGCAGAGGCCATCTTTTCGTAGATACACGTTCAAGAGACACGCCGACTTTTTCGAGCCAGAAGTGTCTTCCGGTGTGAGGCTCCCGTGCGTCTGGGAAAATCGTTGGGAAGAATCTACAGAAAAGCACCTTCGACGCTCACCGTCTGCGGGCTCCGGTGTGTCGGTGATCGGCTGCTATTACTTCTCTTTGCTGAGCCCTCCCTGCTTGTCAAGCAGTGCTCACATACGTTTGCGGCTGGTGGAAAACGTGCGCCGGGGTGTGAGGACATAAGCGACGCTGAGGAGCGCCGGTGGTTTCCGCTCTATGTTGCTGTGTCTGTGCGTGTGCATGCATATGTCGGCGGGGGGCACTACCACGCAAGTGTTTTCTTGTGTTCTTCAAATCTGCTGCCGCGAGGAGACGGCCGTGTGTCTCTCTGCGATGCGAAGGCTGCCTGAGAAGAGGAGTTTTCCTCCGGAGGCGCCTTCCGCGACTGGGGCCCCACCCTGCGAACGCAGCTGGCTTGCTCAGGGGCGAGGGGGGCTTAGGGACACTTTCTGTGCGTGTACGTTATTCTTCTTCACCTCCGCATCACTGACTCAGTGGTCAACGCGAAGGGGGGGACGACCGCAGTGAAGTGTGTTGACGGAAGGCCGCAGCAGCGCAGAGTCTGTAGCGGCTTCTCGTATGAAGGTGCGCTTCCCGAAGCACACAAAGGTCTACAGCGCACATCTCCACCGCGCGTGCGTGAGTCGCTTGCCAGAGGCTTTCCACGGCGGGGACCTGTCTGCAGGTGTGGAGAGACAGAAACAGAGAGATATAGACACGGATACAGACAGAGCTGCGAGCAGCAGAAACACGTGGAAGAGAGGGAAACTAGTCGACAAGTATATGTATCGGTCGACGCATCTGCGTCTGTATGCGTGTGGACGAGAGATGCTGTATATCTCTCTACGACATTTGGAGGTATAAAGTACACACATAGAATGCGAACGAGGAAGAGACGAAGAAGTAGCGAGCCAAGGACCACGAGGAAGACAGAGAAAGAGAAACGCGCGAGATCAGCAGCACTTCAGCGCAGCAGCAGTTTCCGATGGCCGTTTGCCGCAGGTCGTCAACTTCCCTTCGCGACGGTGTACACATTGAAAATGCATGAGGCGTGTATTCTTAAGTGGTCAACACAGCCCATATATATATACATATACGTATTTGCATATGTATGTATGCATACTTGTATATGTGTATTTGTGTATGCATGTATATATATATATACGTATTTGCGTATGTATATACGTACACGTATATATATGTATATGTATATTTGTATAAGTATGTATACATGTTTACGGCTTTGACGATCACACATATTTTCGTGTTTATATGGAAATAGATAAAGACGTGGACATCCTTTCCTGTGTCACCGTGTGTAAACTGATAGACAGTATGATAAAATATATAAGTATATTGCGATGGGGAGCATACACCGTTAGGTAGATAGCCGGAGGCAGGGATCTCTACAGAGGCTCTACTAGGTACTCCATCTTATTCTCACTTTTCGAGGCTGAACACACGCAAAACTCTGTAGAAGCCAGTGAAATCTTCCTGTATATTAGGCCATATATATATATATATATGTAAAAGCAGACTGGTACGTCAAAACTTCATCTAGCCATTATGAACTACTGTCTATATATATATATATCTGTATGTGTGCATATATATATATACATGTATTTTGTATGAGTAGATAAGTAGATTCGTACTGTACAGCTGTCATTCACATTTGTCATACATATATAATATATTTGTCGCGTGCTTGTATATATGTGTATATGTATATATATATATGTCCGTATAAGTAAACTTGTACGTAAAAGCTCTGTACGTGTGTCGTTAACTACTGTCTACACTGCCTCATATATATATATGGATGTGCTGCGGATGACGTAGTGCATACGTATATGTGTACTGCGGTGAGTGTCTCAGGATACTGCTTCAACACTCGAGTGTCAGAGTCTCTGTCGCTTGACAGAGAAGTGCCCGATTTTTCTTCTCCCGGCTGCCGGCTGCAGCGCAAGTTTTTCGATGCGTTCACAGCTCCTCACCCCACTCCTCTTCTACAACAGCAACAACGGGAGCAGCAGCAGGCACAGCAGCAGCAGCAGCCACAGCGACAAGAAGAGAAAGAAGCGCAGCAACTGCAGGAGGCGCGACAGCAGCCAGAGCCACAACAGCAGCGCCAGGAACATCACCAGCCGCTACAGCAGCAGCAAGAGCAGGACCGGGGTGTGACGTTCGCCGCAGAAGCAGGTGAGTTTTTGCTGCTGAAGGATTTTGTACTGGCCCTCCGCGGCAGGAGGCTGATGCTGTCGCTTGTTTGGCGGTGCAGCACCACGAGCAGCAGAGGGCAGTGAGGTAATGGGGGAAAAAGGTGCATGCGGCCAGGGGCAGCGGCAGCGGCGAGTCCGACAGCAGCTGAATGATCAGCAGCAGTAAAAACATGATCCGCGGTGCCTCGTGAAACAATAATTATTGAGAATTACTCCCTTCCGGTTGCTTTGCTTCCCTCCTCTCTCCCTTTGCAAAGCTCCTCCTAACCTTCTGCTGTGGTTGCCGAAAAACTGCTGCTGTTGCTCTGCCCGCTGCCCTCCTCTTCTTCCTCTTGTTGCTGGTGTTCTTCTTCCGCTGTTGTTCCTCCTGCTACGGCCGCTCCTACTGCTGCTTCTGGTGCGCCTACGTCTGCTGCTTCTGCCGCAGCTGCTGCTGCACCTGCTGCTGCTGCTTCTGCTGTACCAGATGCTGCGTCTGATGTACCTTCTGTTGCTGCTGCTCCTGCTGCGGCTGTTGACGGGGTGTTGCACCTGCCGCTGCCGTGTGGGGTGCTGCGTCGGGTGACTGACTGCGCTGCAGAAAATGTTGTCCCCTTTCGACAAGACGGATACCTACCAAACACCAGCGTAGTCATAATATTCTACAACGAAAATATGAGTGTGCTGCTGCGGACTGCTCACTCTGTTTTAAACCGCACTCCTGCCTCTCTGCTGAAGGAGATTATTCTCGTGGACGACTACTCAGACACTACTACCCACCCGTGGTAAGCGACAGCAATGGCAACAGCAGCAGCAGCAATAGCAGCAGGACAACAGCAGCAACAGCAGCAGCACAACAGCAACGGCAGCAACAGCAACGACTGCAGCACTCGCACGGGTTACAGCAGCAACAATCCCACCAACAGAACCCCACACAGCAGCGCCCACCGTTGACCAGTAACAGAAGCAGCAACCGCACAAAAGCAGCAGCAATGGGCAAGAGCACCAGCAACCGCGCAACAGGAGGAGCAACCGTGCCACGCAGCAGCAACCGTGTCACAGAAGCAGCAACTCCGCAACAACAGCATCAACCGCGCAACAGCAGCGGCAACCGCGCAACAGCAGCAGCAACTGCGGGACAGCAGCAGCAACTGCGGGACAGCAGCAGCAACACCAATTACTTCACCAGTAGCAGGTGGAGCATCACAGGTGGAAGCAGCAACGAGGGCATCCTAGCAGCGATAGCAGCTGACAGCGTAGCAGCTACGATCTCTGGTGCAGCAAGAAGGGCGGGAGTAGCAGCAGTAGCAGCAGCGAGAGAAGGGACGACTTCTGTGCAGGCTTGGCGAGGAGGCAGCTCGCGGAGCTAGGCACGAAGGTAAAAACAGCAGCGACCCTCGGGTGTCTTCGCTTTTCCCTCAGTGAAGAGTCGTGCTGCTGACTTTGCTGCGCTGCTGCTGTTGCTGCACCGGTGTTGCTCCTGTGTTCCTATTCTGCGTATACGAGTACTCTCTCCACCGCCCCTGTTGCTGGTCTTGTTGTCGCTGCTCCCGCTGCTAGCACGCATGCTGCTCCTGCCGCGTTGCTGCTGCTGGTGCCTGGTTGTTGTTGCTGTGCTTCAACTACTGCTGCTATTGCTGGTACTCCTGACTCACGACTGCTGCTGCTAGCGGTACTGCTGCTGCTGGTGGTGCTACTGATGCTGCTGTCAGTGCTGCTGCTGCTGCTAGTACTACTGCTGCTGCTACTGCTACTGCTGCCGTGACTGCTGCGGCTACACCTACTGCTGCTGCTGTGCTGCTGTTTTTGCTGCGGTTGAACGTGAAGGCTGGGGCAGCAGCTCGAAGACTACGTGGCGGGAACGCTTCCGAAGACAAGACTTCTCCGGCTGCTGCAGCGTCGAGGCCTCATGGTGTGCTTCTGCTGCAGCAGCACACGAGTAGCAGCCCCCAGCAGCGTCAGAGAGAGAGGTGCAACAGAAGCAACAGGATATGCCCCAAAGCAGCAGTAGCAGCAGCAACAAAGAAGAATAAGAGTTAATACAGGGAAAGGAGAAGGAAAAGAATGAACAACCAATATGGAAAAGAAGTAGAACAAGCTGCAGTAGACGACACCGTAGTCGATCGCATCAGAGACAACAGCAACAGAAATCCGCAGTAGCAGCACACGCAGCAGTCCTGAGGAGCACAGACCTGGGGGATACAGGCTGCAGCTGCAGCAGCAGGACCAGCGCGGTCGGATGCTGCAGCAGTGGCAGCAGTCTCAACCGGCAGCCGCAGTTCACCGAGAACAACAGCAGCAGCAGGTGCACCAGCGCCAGTGGCAGCAGGTTCACGAGCTAAACCCGCAGCAGCTCCCCTAGCAGCCGTAGCGGCAGTCGCAGGGCTGCTACCAGCAGGAGGAGGTCCGTCAGCAACCGCAGATACAAGTCACTAGCAGCCGCAACAGCAGCAGCTCAGTTGACATCAGATGCGTCAGCAGCACGAGGAGCGCTTGAGCGAGAGCAGCACCGCGTCCTCCGCAGCAGCAGCCGCAACAGCAGGCTCAGCCAATAGTACGAATGAGAGAGACTGGCCTCTCCGGGCTGACAAGCGTCAGCGGTCTTCAGCAGTAGAGCAAAGGAGCATCACCGCTGCGGTGACCCGACAGCTGGCGACAACGCTGCTTATACGGTCACCGAGGAGGAATGTGAAGAATTGTTCTACAAACGCTCATCAACACTTCTACTCACATCTGTGGCCGCCTCTGTCGCTGTCTGTCTGGTTACCTATGTACACACTCATAAACGACCGTTTCTCTCTCTATTTATATATACATATATGTAGATAAGCAAGGTAGACAGACACGTGTATGCAACAAATACATACATATATACAGATAGGTATATACGTACATGCAGCAAGTATAAATAGACAGATAAATGTGTATGAGCAGCAAAGGGAGTTATACATATATATATCTATGCAACAAAGATATATATATATATATATATGTATTTGTATGTAGAACGCTAGACTTCTGGGGTTCTAAACAGTTCTGCAGCTTCAAGTGGGTTCGTTCTTCGCCTCCGCATCGATCTGTCTGCCCATATATATATATATATATATGTGAATACATATCGTCACCAGACTCGCAGAGACGCAGGTAAGTGGTCGCGTGCACACACACACACGTATAAATTATAGGCACGCGTGTCCAATTCCAGCCGTAAGCTTGCCCACGTACGTCTCCTTACATATACATATACATACATACATATACACAATATACGTGTATGCGTGGGCAGTCGAATTTTGATACGTCCTGGGCACATGCGTGTGGAGCTGCGTGCCGCGTTCTGGCGCTTCGGGGTGGCCTGCTGTAAAGGTAGAGAGAGACAAGCGCTGCAGGGGCTACAAGTAGTAGGAGGTCACGGGCACAGATATACGTGTAGTAGATCTCTGTATGGCTGTAGCTAATTACCTTGTCCCCAATATGAATATGTGTAGATTCACATGTATACATATACATATATATACATATGGGTTATATATATATATATTTGTATAATTTATATAGAAGCAGGTGTGCGTGGGTGTGTGGATATGTACATATGCGTATACTTGTAGGTGTTTGCATGTGGATGTCGATGGGCGTTGATACATAAATATGCGTAGATGTTTGGATACATACGGGGAGTGTCCGACGTGTATAAGTCAAGAGAGGCACACAGAGAGAGAGAAAGGAACACGCATATATGTATATATATATATTTATCCTGGGAAAGGCAGGTGGGCACATATATACACGTATGGGCATACAGGTGTGCAGGTATATCGGCGTGTATAGACGCATATAGAGATACATACGAATGGATCTACGGGGGGGGAGTGTCTAAGTGTATACGTCGAGAGAAACACAGAGTAAGAGAGATAATATGTTTATACATATATATATATGTACATATATATATATATATGCATGTGTATATGTAAACAGCGGTAGGGGTGGGTCTGGCGGTGGTCCGCAGGCTCACGTGAACTGAGAAACTGAGGCGTCTCCGTCTCTCGAGGACGGCAGCAGCAGCGGCAGCAACATGAGGCGTGCACCACACGCTTCTCTACGGTGCAAAAAGAAAGAGAAGAGGGGAAAGTACGCGGTGCAGCTACACCTGCAGCACGTCCCTCTGCCCAGGGTAGTGAAGGGCGGCGGTTTGCATGATGGGATGGACAGCCTCGAAGAAGTTATCCCGCCCACTGCTTGCGTGACTCTCGGCGTTCTTCCTGCCCGTTGCCCCACGCGCCACCCGAAAGCCTGCTGCCCAGTACTCTCGCCTCCACCTGCATACATTTACATTCACACACGTTACCGGATATACGTGTATCTATATATACGTATATATATATATGTATATGTATATATATACATATATGTATGTATATATGTACGTATATATGTATGTATACATTTAAAATATTTGTACATGTGTCTGTACGTTTGTGTGTGTGTGTGTGTGTGTGTGCGTGTGTATCCCTCTCTCTATGTGTGCGTAAGATCGGCACTGCCATACATATCTGTATGTATATAGAAGTGACTGTATGTATCTGACCGGTTGTCATTTACTGACGTCTCGCTGCATACTAACACGTACATAAATATATATATATATGTATACATCTTTCTGTATTGTACTGCCATCTGTATTTATGTGTGTATAGATACAGCGACATATATATATATATATATATATATATATAGGGATACAGAGACATACACATATGTATATATACATGTATATATGCATATATATATATATGTATGTCTCTGTATCCCTAATATGTTGGAAACTACGTTTTTCTTTGTGAATACAGAGAGATATGCAAAGGAGGGCGATAGCAGTTTCTGACTGCTGCTTCTCGTGAAGTCTGTTTTGGTTGAGCTGCTGCGGCTGTGCTGCTGCGGCTGTGCTGCTGCTGCTTCAGTGGTGTTGTTGCCCTAGCCCTACTGCTGCCTTCTTGCTGTCGTGTCGCAGCTGCTGCTCCAGAGGGCTTCTGCGGCGCTTGTTGCTGTTGCCGCTCTCCCCGCCCTGTTACTCTTGCTGCTGCTGCTTGCCCTGCTGTTCTCGCTGCTGCGGCGCTTGCTGCTGCTGCTGTTCTCCCTGCTGCTGTTACTTGTGAAGGTCGTCTTGGAGCTGCTGCTGTGTTCCGTTTTGTTGCTCTGTGGACGGGAGTGCAGGGAGCGCGCATGGCAGGTGCGTCTGTAGCGCGAGGAGACACGATCACTTTTCTCGACAGCCATGTCGAGTGCCTGCCGTTCTGGCTGCAGCCTCTCCTTTTTCACGTACGACAAAACTGGCAAAATATCGCCTTGCCGGAGATTTCTTCGATCCACCACGACACCCTGCAAATACGGGTCAGACACGCACGGGCAGAAGCAGTCGCCAAGACAAAAAAGTGGAGAAAAATAAGAAGAGGCAACAGTTCTGCTGCAGCAGAGGGAGCGTTCAAGCAGCAGCGGCAGCAGGCAGAAAGCAGAAGCAAAGCGATAGGAAGCAACAGAAATGATAAATACAGCAAATAGACACGGCCACACCACATAGAAATACATACGTCTGTATACACGTGCGTACGTATACATATATATATATATATGTATGTACATACGTGCACACACGTGTATACATTTAGGTGTGTATGTACAAGTACCAACAAATATGTACCCACCTATCTGCCCATGTATACATGCAAATATATATATATATGTAGATTTTTGTATGCGTATGTGTGCATATATATATGTGTATGTGGCGACGTATAGCGATGAAGAAATATGCGAGACAGAACTTTGGCGTGGGAAATGGGGAGTCTCTACTGTCTTGATGTTTATATGTGGGAAATAGGGAAGAAGCATTTCTTGAGGGAGCAGTAAATCCCCGTGCTGGCAAGAAGTTTTCGTAAAACTTCTTTTTTTCCGCGACGCCACGGGACAGCCACCTCTTCGTTACAAACCTCTTCCATCTTTCCAGCTCCCGTACACAAATATATATATATCTATGTAAATATACATAGATTTTATATATATACATTTTTTAGAAGGGCACTGTCCGTGGCATGTACATATGTGTGTATATATATGTGATACCCGCTGGTATATTCACATATATATATATATGTAATAGGACTTGTCCTTGACACTTGTGTGCACATATATATATATACATATATACATACATACGTGTGGAGGTCCGGGACTGTGTACATACATACACACATAAGTGTGTAAAGCCCCTCATAGGCATATGTATGTATGTATATATATATATGTAAATTTATATGCGAAGATCCGCGAGTGTCTAGATATATGTGTGAATATGTGTAGCGCCTGTCCCTAGCATGTGTGTACACGCACACACATGTCTCTCTCTTTATATATATGGGCACTTCTCTCCAAGAGAGGCGCGAACGACCCACCAGGATACGTGCGTCGACGTATACACGTGTAGGGGTGCAGCGGAACTTCAAAGTAGGCTGCAGAGGTGTGAAGGAGAAGATTCTCCAGCAGGCTGAAGAGGGTATTAAGACAGCAAGAATGCCGAGGTTCATGTACGTGGTCATAAAAAAGTAACTCCAAATAAACACGAATGCGTCAACACGAAATGAAGCGGCGAGGGAGGGAGGGAGCCCTGCGGACGTCGGTGACGCGGGCGCATCGGACAACAAACACCGACACACGCAGCAGCAGCAGCAGCCGAGAGCGCGAGAAAAGAGAGGACTGCAGAGACGCAGGGCAAGCAAAGCGAGACGAGGAAAAAAAGAGGCACACGGGGCCAAGAGAGGGCGCATGGGGCCACCAGAGGCAGAGATATGGGGCCACCAGAGAGGGAGACACCGGGCCAACAGAGGGGGAGACACGGGGCCAATAGGGGGAGCACGGCGCCAGCAGACAGGCAGGCCAACAGAGGGGGAGACACGGGGCCAACAGAGGGGGAGACAGACACAGAGAGACACGTTGAGCAGAGGGCGACACAAGGAGAAGACAGCGTCCAGAGGTGTGCTGCTGCTGTTGTTGCATGGACCCCTCCTCGGGGTGTTTCTGTTTGTGTGCTTGCATCTGGACAGCGACAAGCAGCTCTGCAAAGCTACCCCCAGGCTCCCCCGGCGCTAACCACAAGAGCGGATACAGATGCGGAGTGTTCTGCCGCTGTTGCTCTGCTGCTGCGCTGCCGCTGTTGCTCTGCTGCTCTGCTGCTGCGCTGCCGCTGTTGCTCTGCTGCTGCGCTGCCGCTGTTGCTCTGCTGCTGCGGCTCTGATGCAGGTGCGTGGCTCGTGATCGGGTGCTGTTGCTGCTCTGGTGTGCTGCGGTGCTGCTGCTCTGCTGCAGCAAGGAGGACTGTCGACGTTGGGTTTTACGTGGGGCCTTGCCCACCACCATCTCAGCGACCGGCGGCAGCATCGTCGCCTCGCAGGAAAACGAAGGGAAACGGAAGCAGCCGAAGTGAAAGGACACGAAAGAGGAGAACAGACACAAGAAACAGCAAACGAAGAAGAAGGCGGAGGAGGAGAAGAAGAAGCACCAGACCCGGATGCCCCAATTGCCTCTCCGATTATGGCGGGGGGAATTTTTACGATCAGCAGGCGCTGGTAGTTGCTTTCCCTTCTTTCTCTACATTTCCTCTTCTTCTGCTTTGATAGCTACTTCTGTCTTCCTCTACATTTCCTCTTCTTCTGCTTTCCGCCTGCTGGCAACTGCTTTTCCTCTTCTGTCCTCCTCTTCTGCTTCGACCCTGCCCAATTGTACTATCAGCAGGCGCTGGTGGCCACCTCTCCTTTCTTCTTCTCCATGTCCTCTTCTTCTGGTTTGCTCGCTCTTTTCCGTCTGCGTCGTCCTCGAGGCTGCCTATGTGCTGCGGTTTGGAGGCTTCTTGCTGGTCGTCGTGCTCCTCCTTTGTTTACTGCCCTCTGCTGTTCCTGATGCCACGCCTGGTAGCAGTCCTCCTTCAGCACTTCCTGTCCCTGGTGGTGGTCTGCTGCTGCAGCAGGCCTTGTTTCTCTTTTTCCTGCTGTTGCTGCTTTTTTGGCTTGTCGCCGTGCGCCTACAAGCCGGGGGTTGCTGCTGCTGTGCCTGCTTCTGGGACGACCCGTCCAGCGCTTGGTCGCTACGACGCCTGCTGCTGTCGAGCCCTACGGCCCCTGCTTTGCTTTTCTGCGTCCCAGGGGTGTAACTGCTGCTGGCCCTGCGCTCGCCGGTGCTTCCTCCTTTGTGCGACCGTCTCTGCTGCTGTCGGGGTGTTGGTATTCCTTCCGCGGTGTGACTGATTCTCTTCCTTCTGGGCTGCTGCTACTGCTGCTGGACGACTGCCACCACTGCTGTGCTGCCGCTGCCGCAGCTGTTGTTCTCCTCATGCTGCTGTGCCGCTGCTGCGGCTCCCCACTTCTGCTGCTGCTGTGGTGCTCCTGCTGCTGTTCTCCTCCCCACTACTGCTGCTGCTGTGCTGCTCCTGCTGCTGTGCTGCTCCTGCTGCTGTGCTGCTCCTGCTGCTGTGCTGCTCCTGCTGCTGCTGCTGGGCGGCTCCTCACTGCTGCTGCCGCCGTGCTACTGGTCCTGCTGTGCTGCTGCTGCTGCAGTGCTGCGGACCCGAGGCCCGCGCCGTAGTCCTACTCCTCTTCCCGCTTGGTCAACAGAACGGGTGCTGCTGCTGCTACACTTCTCTGCAGGTGGCGGCTGCTTGAAGGCTACGACCGAGAAATGGAACTCTACGGAGGAGAAGAATTTGAATTGTCTTTCAAAGTTTGGATGTGTGGCGGGCAGCTGCACGTTATCCCTTGCAGCAAAGTTGCCCATATTTTTCGCTCCTCAGAGTTCTGGCAAGGTACACGTATATATATCAAAATATCTCTCTAACATACACATATACATATGTATATGTGTAAAACGTGTAATATATATATATAACACATATGCTATATGTACATATATATATATATATAATGTGCATACGTATACATGCACATAAGGATATGACATATATATATAATACATATAAATAATGTGTATATGCAGCATATATATATAGAGAGAGATATATATAGATAGATAGAAAAGTAGATAAACAGATAGATAGATAGATAGGTAGATAGATAGATAGATATAGAAATGGATATAACATGTGTATACATATAACATGTGTATACATAACATATATATATATATATATATATATTTGTGGGTGAATGTAGGGGTGGTTCACGCGTCGTTACCTGTATATATGAAGAACCGGAACAGCTCGTTGTTCAAGATTTACATATATATATATACATATATGTGGGGCGTTGCTGTTGCACGGTTCAATCCGCGGACGTTGCTATTGCTTTTTTTGATCTCTATGTGTGCCCTGCTGCTGCTGTTCTGCTGCTGGGCTGCTGCTGCTCCTCCGACAAACGGGCACTGCTGCTGCTGCTGACGGGTCGCTGCTGCGGCTGTTAGAGGCAGCTGCAAGTGACGGACCGACTCAGTGTGCCGTGGCTGCGGCTGCTGCTGGCCTCATTACTGAAGAAGCTCCTGCTGCTGCTCTTCTTCTCTTCGTCGTCTTTTTCGACTGATTCTGATTCACAGAGAAGAAGCGAGAGAGAGAAATACGTCGACTTAACAGAGACACGTAGACGAGTACAACTCTATATGTCGACGCAAATGTGTGCTTCAAAAATTCACTTTCTATTGATCCCCGATGCTGTTCTTCCTGCTCCTCTTGTTTCTGCTGCTGCTGCTCTCCTCTGCTGCTGCTGCTGCTCAACTGCTGCTGCTCTCCTCTGCCGCTGCTGCTGCTCTCCTCTGCCGCTGCAACTCGTCTGCGTACTTGCCTTGTGGTGCTGCTTGTTAGAAGTTCCTTTGGCTGCTATTCCTGCTGCTGCCGCTCTCGTCCTCTGTTGCGCTTGCTGCACCTGCTGCTGCTGCTGCTACCACACCTGCGTTTGCGAGTCGCCTCTCGCTGCCATCTGTGCTGCAGGTGCAGTTGTTCTTGCAGCTGCTGTGTCCCGTCCTTTTCCCTGCTGCTGCTCTCTTCCCCCTCTGTCCCCCCTCGGTCTGGGCCGTGCTGCAGCGCCAGCAGCAGCAGCAGCACTACCGTCTTCTTCGCTCCGTTTTCATCTCTGTGCCGCCTCTGCTACCAGTCACTGCTCTGTTGCTTCCTGAAGGTGTTGCTGCTGCGGTCTCCTCTTGATCTTTCTTTCTCCTCCCGCTCCTGTTCCCTGCTTCTCTCTACTACGTCATCACAGCTGCTGTTGCGTCTCAGCTGTTACCTGCTCCCGCTGCTGCTGCTGCTCTTTCTTCGCTGCTGCACCACCATTTTGCTACGCGTTCTTCACTATTCTTCTCGGTGCTGCTCCTGCTGCTACACTTGCTCTCCGCGTTGCGTCATCGTCCTCTCTCCTTCCAGCTGCTGCTGCTGCCGTTGCAGCCTCTCTGCTGCCTCCCCTTCTCTTACCACTGCGTCGCCGCCCGTTCTTTCGCGGTGTCTCAGCCCGCTCCTGCTGACGCCTGCTGCTGCTGCAGCACTTCCTGCTCCCCCCCAGCCGCTGCTGCTCGTGCGGCCTCTTCGCGTTCCGCCTCTCTTGGTGTTGCTGCGGAGCGCCTTCTTCGTTTCTTCTTCCCTCACGGTGCTCTCGTCTACTGCCGCAGCAACACCCCTCCCGTGATGCGCCGCGCATGACTTCTGTAGCTCCTGCTGCTGCTCTTGCTGCTGGGCATTCCTCCATCCGCAGGACAGGTGTACCCCGTGCCAGGTGAAAAAATCGCCAAAAATAAACTGCGAGTGGCTGCTGTGTGGATGGAAGGTCAATATCAGCAGCTGGTGCGGCTGGTACAGCCCCCAATTGCTGCGGCAGCGGTCGGGGACGTGTCTGAACAGCTGCTGTTGAAGAAAGAGCTCGGCTGCCAGTCGTTTTCCTGGTACTTGCGAGAGGTTTACCCCGAACTGCTGCCGCCTCCTTTCTTCGTCGACGACGCCACCCTGTCTGGAGCAGTAAAGAATCGCAAGTTCGAGTGTTGTCTTGATACTCTCAGCAGCAGAGGAGACATTATCGGAGCCTACCCGTGCCACTACCAGCACGGCACGCAGGTACTTCCGCGCAGAAGAGAAGGAAAAAGAGGCAAAAATATTTACCTGCTGCGGAGGAGGCATATGGGTCGCACTTCTCACAGACCTGCAGCTCCTCTCGCTCCCTCGTACAAACGTCGGTCCCCGTTTGGCCTCCACAGAGGCGGGTGTATAGGCGTCCGTGCTGCTCCTGCTCTCTCTGCTGCTGTGACTTCTGTTTCTGCTGCTCCTACTACGTTGGTCCTGCCTCTGTTTCGTCTGAGACGCTGTCTGCTTCCTCTCCGCTGTTGCTGCTTCTCTGCTGCTGCTATTGCTTCTCTGCTGCTGCTGCTGCTTCTCGGCTGCTGCTGCTGCTGCTTCTCGGCTGCTGCTGCTGCTGCTTCTCTGCTGCTGCTGCTGCTTCTCGGCTGCTGCTACTGCTGCTTCTCTGCTGCTGCTTCTCTGCTGCTGCTTCTCTGCTGCTGCTTCTCTGCTGCTGCTTCTCTGCTGCTGCTTCTCTGCTGCTGCTTCTCTGCTGCTGCTGCTTCTGTTGGTTCTTCTCTGTTGCCGTCGCTTCTTTGTTCCGGCTGGGTCTGCTGGTGCTGCGTCCGCTGGTGCTGCGCTAGTGGTGGTGCTTCTCTGCGGCTGTTCCTGCATCTGCCGCTTGTGCGTCTGCAGCTCCCGCGACTGTTTCTGCGGGTTGCTCTTCCTGCTTCTGCTGACTTTGCTGCCGCCTCTGCTGCTGCTTTTTCTGCTGGTGCCACTCCCTGGGCTCAGGCGTTCTTGTACAGCCGTGTGGGCTACCAGCTGGTGGTAGCGGAGCACAACTTTGAAGAGTGTGTATGGGGAGATGTCGCTTCCAGAAGGCTGCCTGAGAGGCCGTGCAGCAGGGGAACCAGCAGCAGCAGCAGGAGGAAGGGCAACAGCAGCAACAGCAAGACGAACGCTTCCAGCCACACCGGCGGTGATGGCAGCGACAGCAGCAGCAGCAACGACACCAGCAGCATCAGCGACAAGAACAACAGCGACAGAGCGGACGATGCACGTGGCGCCAGTGGGGAGAGTAGCGAGAACGTGGGCAGGGACGAGAGCAGCAGCGCGGACAAGAAGGAGGGGAGAGGCAGCAGCAGCAGTAGTGGTGCTCAGCTGCTCTGGGGTCTGCAGCGGTATCTTCCTCGGTTTTTAACCGCAGGAGACAAAGAAGACAATTTAAGCGAATTCTGGTATTACAGCGAAGCATCGCAGCAGCTGCAGCTGATGCGGTCGAACGGCGAGAGGGCGCTTCACGTGCCGCAGCTCTGCATGGAGGCAACGGATGAAGCTACAGAGAAGAGCCCGTTTAATTTGCTGCTGCGGCCCTGCGATGCTCGTAGTCTTGCTCAAAAGTTCGTCTTTATTCCTTGAGGAAAAGGTAGGAAGAACAAGAACAACAGTCGCGTGACTCGCTCGTGCAGCAGACCTTCTACCGATACTACCGGCAAGAGCGCAACGCCACGTGCTGCTGCAGCAGCGGCAGCCCCGCACCACCCGCAGCAGGTGCTGCAGGACCGCAGGCTGTAGCCCCGGTGGTAGCGCGCTGGCAGAAGCAGAAGCAGCAGTAGCGTCGATCTCGCGCGCCAGACAAGAGGAAAAAAGAAGCACCCGCAGCAGTCGCGAGGACGACAGCAGCAGTCACACCCGCAGAGTAGAGAGTAGGGAGTGAGGCAGCAGCCGCAGCAGGACGGGCGCGACCAGCCGAAGCAAGCAAGCAGGAACAGCAGAACAGCAGCAGAAGCAGAAGTTAGAAAGCAACAGAAGGATCTAAAGCAGCAGGACGCGCAGCAACACAGCAATCAGAGGGAGCTACAGGACGGCGACAGGCAGTAGCTGCTGCTGCAGCAGCAGCTTCCCAGCAGCAGGTTGCAGGCGTAGGGCTTCAAGAAGAGTAGAAACTGCAAGCAGGAATGGAACAGCACCATTCACAGCGTCTGCTGCTGTCCTGCTGCGCTGGAGCACTCCATGTTGCTTCATCCAATCCGCCTTATTTCCATAGGCCCACCCGTTCACTTCTCAGTTTTCTGCTGCAGACATGTGTGGATATCCAACGTACGAGTTTCGTTGTCTTCTTCTTTTAAGTATACGTATGTACATATGTATCTATACGTATACATATCTATATATATGTGTACACATGCATATACAGATATAACATATATATATAAATATATATATATATGGAAGATATTTTCAATAAGAGAGTATAAGAGGGAATCACATGAATATAGGGATACACAAATGTGT
This sequence comes from Sarcocystis neurona, assembly GCA_000727475.1. Classification (NCBI taxonomy): domain Eukaryota; phylum Apicomplexa; class Conoidasida; order Eucoccidiorida; family Sarcocystidae; genus Sarcocystis; species Sarcocystis neurona. The sequence continues at coordinate 351,155 of KL647303.1, read as the reverse complement.
AAGCGTTAGTGTCCGTTATGGCTTTCATACTCCTTCTAGTACATTGTACCTATATACATACATGTATATGTAAGTATACAATATATATATATACACACACATGTACGCATATGTCTTTATGTGTACACCAGTAGATGTGTGCACTTGTGTGGACATACATAAACATATATATATACATATATATATGTATATATATATATATGTATATATGTATATATATATGCATGTATAGGACATCTCCTCGTTAAAATGCGCGTATAAGTAGATGTGTGCAAAAGCGCTTATCTGGTCCGCCTGCGCGTATCCACAGGGATACGTATGTATATGCATATATGGATTAGGGGGCTCAAGCCGCATGCATGCGAGGATATCATGGGCCAGCGGCCACGGACACGTGGTAATGGCAAAGCATAGTAGGCGAACGCCTGGTGCGTGCTGGGTACAACGTAGACGGACGACACGGCCTTTAATGCGGCTGACCCCGAGGCGATATCCGGGAGAGAAAACGCACATCAAAATCTTTACCGTCCTTCAGGTGCTCACAGCGCGTGTGTGTAAATACACACCAACGTGTACGCATGCGCATGTCTGCTCCCGACCAGCAGCAGTTATTTGCTGTAGAAACAATCACAACAGGATACGAAAATGAATTGTCCTGCGAATCACACGTACGGAGGTGGTACTCCTTCTGAAGATGGCTAACCAAGAGTTTGCTCCACTGCACGTCCGGTCTACTTATGTATATATGTATGTCTGCGAATACTGTCGGAGAGCGCTTGTTCTGGCAGGCGCGGCGAGCTACTGGTGTTGCTCCTGCACATACGACAGACTTCAGTCAGTTTCTCTTTCCGTTACCCGCCTGTGTTGCGGCTCTACTGCAAGAAAATAAGAGCTGGGTGTTGTTCCGTCCTTGGGTGACCTCTGCTCACCAGCTGTGCCTGCAGCCGCACACACAAAGACGTGACTGGCTGCGTCTTCTGCCCTACCTTCCCATGTATTTTCGAAAAAAGTACACGTCCACTATATCTATACATATAGGCGTACCCCAGTTTGTGTAGGCATTGATGTGGGTCTTTAAGGAGAACATGTGCACCTGGATGGCTGAGAAGTGCACGCCTGGGGCAGCTCGTAGTGCAGCACTGTAGGAACCGCCTATCGTGTGCTGCTGCTCCCGCCCTGCTGCTATTTATCAATTCAGCTCTGCAGTTTTCTGAGCGGTACTTGGATGTCGCGGGAGACTTGAAACACACTGGGACGTGGCAGCCGAGCGGCTCAAAGCACGACACCGTCGTCGCTGAACCGTTGGTGCCGGCACTGATGGAGTTGTACCTGTGGGACTGCACGAGTGCACCGGCTATTGCTGCAGCTTCACTGCTGCTGCTGCAGCCTGCACGGGACGCCGAGAATTTCCCTGTTGAGTTACAGCCCCGTGTAGAGCTGCAAACGCATGCGTCCGCAGAGAGGCTCTCAGAGAGAAATCCTGCCTTCTCTACGATTGCGCGTTCGTGTGCGTAGATTCGCTGTTGTAGCTCTACACAAAACGGACAGATATACGCAAGGCAAACGCAATGGTTCAAGTAAGGCAGGCGTGCTTTGTGCGCGGACGGACAGATTTAGTTGTTCATGTGTAAGCATGCCGCTTAAGCGTATACCACATGTCACACTGCACGCTTCCATGTGTGAAGTGCACACGAGAGGGCTGAAGGGACTCTGGCCACAGTAGTAGTCATTGTTGAGAACACTGCACCAGGAAGCCAAGCGACACTCCGCAGCTTGTACGCCGAGCTAAACACGCTCTTTATACCCTCTGCAGTCTTTTCTATCTGCGCTGCTAAGAGGCAAACGGTTAATCTATGGATCGAGAAGATCCACGGATGCCCTAGACAGACGCCAAATACAAACCAACGTTTGCTCTCTCTGCCTCGTTTCCACGTAGAGACATACACATGTGCGCATGTACAGAGAGAAATGGAGAACGAGGAAAGGATGGAGGCGCATCTCCGTGTCGTAGTCACCGGGGCTTTTACGAGGAGCTTTCCGGTGAAACAAATCTGTGTAGCCGTCCTGATCCTTATTTTTGTTGTCTGTCCAACAGAATCATCACTTTTATCCTGCAGCGGTCGCCATGCTGCTGCTGCAGTAGACTCTCTAGTAAAACTACCATTAATTCGTGCAGCTACCGCCAGCCCTGCCCGCGGTAGTCACCGCTGCTGTGTTCAAACCGTTGTGATATATATCACAACGGTTTGTAGTACCGGCGTATGCGCCGGTACTCTATTGTTTCGATCATCCCTACAGAACAGCACCACCTGCAGTGCGTTGAGCGCGGCAACTAGCTACGTGGAGATTTTCAGAAAGCTGCTGCACGACTGCGCGAGGCCACTTTTTCCCACAACGGGTGTGCTGCCTCGCGTCCTCTCACTCCGTCGAAAAAGAGCAGATGTCGATAGCTGCGCTGTTGTTTGGGTGTAGAAAAAGAGCGGCCTTCTCTGCACGCGCAGGAGTGGTGCTGTGTGGTGACTGTAGGTCTGCAGCACAAGTGTGGCTCTCACGTATTTCGTCTTTCCCCATGTGCAAGAGAGAGCAGCATCCTCCTACACGCTCAAAAGAAATGTTTTGCTGCTCGATATCTGCTGCCCGTATCTCTTTGTAGAGCAGCTCTGACGAAGGAAGAGCACGTTCTCACATCTCCAGACTGTTTAGGGCTGCGCCACAGTCCTTCCATGCGCGTGTACTAATAAAAGAATTCTCTTTTGTGCGTGCGCTGCCCGGAGGCTTCTACTCACACAGCGGAGAAATGTTATTGTTTTTCTTACAGGAAGGGGCAGTACGTACAAGCATGGACCGAGAAAACGGAATCCGCTCCGTTTCCACAGCTGTGCTGCGACACATTGCAGTAGCGAATTTGCCTCTTGCCTTCTGTTCTGCTGCACCAGTCAATGACGAAGGCATGCAACACTGCTGCGATACAGTCATACAACGATACAGAGCTTCACGTGATCACGTTGTTACCGGTGGAAGCAGCGTGAGAGGCGTGTAGCTGTACTCTCGATTGTTTTTCGTTTAGAGACTTACATAAGGAACTACTACATGCTAGCGCATACAGTCGTACGTATGTGTACATGTGTCCACCTGCCTGTCTACGCACTGTACTTTGTAGGTGTGATACGTGCATACGACTCTCTACAAAAACACGTGTGTATACGTGAAAAGAGATATACACTTTTGCCTAGAATGGGATAGCGTCACATGTGTGCGAATGTCAACAGAGGCACACGTGCACGTTTTCTTGCGAAGGTAAACAAGTGCACCGTGAAAAACGTTGTATCCACGCGCTGGTAGGCACGTGTGCAGACTAAGAAGTAATGGACGGCTTGAGGCGAGGAAGTGGAGTGGAAAGCGTGAGCGTGACGGAGTGTCTGGCCAGGGGACGCGTTGTGTCGGCTTTGATCCCTTTAATCTGCAGAAAATGAGAAGGCATGCGGGCGTGTGTTTGTCGACTGTTTCTTTCTCATATATATCCGCTGTCATTCAACCCTGATTCACATAGGGACGTACTCTTGCGCACCTCATACACATATACGTACACATAAATACATACTATACACGTGTGTACACACAAATGCATATTTTTGTGTTTTCGCTTGTTGGCGAGAATGGTTTACCCTTGGGTTTGTGACTTTTCCAGGCAGAAAGACACAATGAAAAGGCATGCGGAATCCGCGCCAGCGTTAGACCTCCCCTCTTCTCCGGTAGAGTACAGCTTCAAGGACGTGGTGTGTGGCCAGTGGCAAATGCGTTTGTGACTGACCTGCACGAGCGCAACTGGGCGTACGTACACATGACTAAATACGATATCCCGTGTACGGTGTATAAGTAAATTTCCGAAGAAAGCGCAGGTCGACGGCTTCGTGGTATCAGTGTACGGGCAGGCATGCAGCTCTGCGAGGTAGCCTTGCACGCGCACTGCAGGCTTGTCTGGGGCATCTCTCACATCCAGGCTGCTAGGGTGTCACCCACCAGTGCCGCCACGTTATCTCCCATTCGTACAGGTACCCTCCGACTATACGTGTACATACATTAATCTCCGCGAAAATATTGAAGTCGGTTAACATTGTACAGCGCTCCGAGACGCACAGCTGCTGCCACGGGAATGCAAGGGCTGCGCGGCAGCATGCGTAGCGGCTTGTTTCCTCGTCTTATTCGCGTTCTGTTGCCATCGCCGACAAGTACTAAGTTCCTCGCGTGCACTGCGTGCACCTGCTGCAGCACGCCGCCGAGTATAAACTTCCAACTACATCCGTGGAGACAGACGAATACCTGCACGAGCCCCTTCTCTTCCTCTACATCCGCACACAGACGTAGATCGAACGTGAATACACACATGCATGCGTATATCCATATATTTGCGTATATACGTGAATGTACACATACGGGTGAGTGTAAGGATACACGCTTTATGATAGATGCTACCAGACGGACACGTAGAGAAATGTGTTTCTGCGTAGAGCGTTTGGCCTCAAATCTACATAGAGCTGCTGTGCCGTTCGCTTGCCCCTAAATAGGAGGGAAAGACGGAATACGAAGCTTCGCAAGAACGGCAGTGACAGCGAAACACGCTGCCACAGACGCAGTGGCGCAACAGCCAGAAATCGAAGAAGCAATTGTTTCGTCGCGGGTCTTGACCATACGCCACCCCGTCGACTCGACCGTTTGTATGCAGAAGAATTCTTCTCGAGTCTACCTCCCCCCCC